>JAKELL010000420.1:0-37878 GCA_021524915.1 Lactarius akahatsu
TGTAAGGGGAGAGGCGGTCTACATGAAATACATCATGGATCCGTAATGCAGGGGGGAGTGCAAGCTTGTAGTCGACGTCACTTTTGACTTCAGTGACTTCAAATGGGCCTAGTTGCTTTTGGGCCCAGTTTGGACGACTGCTGGTGTATCTTTATTTGCTTAGCTTGCAAGCCAGACTTTGTCCCCCGACGTTGAAGACGTATGGTTTGTGTCTCTGTTCAACGTCTGTTTGCATTCGCCTTTTACTTAGGCGTAGAGCTGCTTCTGCATCCCTTCTTGTGGAAACTAGGTGTTGTAGACGCTTGTCGAGTGTTGGGATACCAGTGGGCCTACCAGCGGGAATGGTGAAGTCTGGTGTATAACCATATAGTAGCTCAAAGGGGGTGTGCCCCGTGGCTGAGTTGAGTCTACTATTGACTACGAATTCCGCTGTAGGGAGCAGGTCTGCCCAATCATCCTGCCTCTTACTAATGAACAAGCGCAAGTAGACTTCTACTTCTTGGTTTTTGCGCTCTACCTGTCCATTAGCTTGAGGGTGATAGGCGGTAGTAAGACCTGCGTCTATCCCTAGTCGCTTGTATAAGTGCCCGCATGCTCCTTGCAGCAAACTGGGGTCCCCTATCACTGATGATTTTCTTGGGGATCCCGTGCAAGGGGAAGACTTGCTCGAAGTAGATGGATGCTACCCCATCAGCCGTGATTTGGGACGTCACTGGAAATAGATGGATCTGTTTCGTATAATGATCCACTATGTTAAGGATCATATCCTTTCCACGTGACATGGGCAGTGGACCGATTAGATCGACTCCGACTATCTGCCATGGTCCCTCAGGTACTTCCTGCGGCTGAATTATGGCTTTGGGGTGCAGATCTCTGCGATAGCGTTGGCATCGATCGCATCCTTCTACGTATGAGCTGATAAAGCCTGCCATGCGTGGCCACCAATAGTAGCGACTGACTAGCTCGATGGTGCCGTTCTTACCAGGGTGACCGGTGGTGATGGAGTCGTGGCATGACTTAACCACATCTCGTCTTAACGTCCGGTCATTGGGAACAGTACAGTTTCCCCCTATGGTAAACTAGGCCGTCATCTTCCTCCCACATCGCGACTCCATCCATGAGAGCTTTTGGAGCGGTCTTTTGTAAACTTTTGAGACCCTCTATTACTTCTGCTTCTCGAATGGAGGCGAGTCTTATGCGATTCCCTAGGGAGTCCACTTCTGGGCGGAAGTGTGCTTGGGCGGCATTGAGGAAGTGCTTAGGTTGTAAGACCTGAACCTGGCGGTTATCCTCGTTGTCTCTGATGTGGTCTTTCGAGAATCTACTTAATGCATCGGCTTGCATGGAGTCTCCCTTTTTGTAAGTGATTTTGAAGGCGAAGCGACTTAAATACAGGGCCCATCGGGCCTGTCGACGGTTTAAGTCCTTCATGCTTGCCCACCATTCCATGTTCTTATGGTCGGTGATCACTTCAAAGGAGATGCCTTCGAGGAAGTGTCTCCAGTCCTCTAAGGCAGCGGATTAAGCCGAGCATTTCTCTGTCGTAGATTTCGTAGTTGCGTTCTTCCTTGCTCATAGACTGCGAGCGATACGCAACGGGGTGCCAGAGACCATCAGGATACTTTTGAGTAAGTATACCGCCAGTAGCAAATCCTGAAGCGTCGGTTTCGACTCTTGTTGGAAGCTGTGGGTCGTACACTTTGAGAATGGGTTCTCGTACGAAGCTTTCCTTCAAGTGGTCGAAAGCCTTCTGCTGTTCAGAATGCCAAGTGCCATGGAGTGTCCTTCTTCGTGAGGTCATGCAAGGGTCGGGCGATAGCCGCGAAGTCCTTGATGAATCGACGATAGAAGTTGGCGAACCCGATAAACGCTCTAACCTCTTTGAGCGTTGTGGGTGTAGGCCACTCCCTTACTGCAGCGACCTTGCCAGGGTCCATCTGCACTTCTCCGGGACGAATAATCATCCCTAGGTACTCCATTTCCTGCCTTTCAAAGTCGCATTTCTCAGGTTTGAGATAGAGGTCATGTTCTTGCAGTCTCCTGAGCACTTCGCGTACGATTTTGCGATGGTGCTCCAGGGAGTTACTATAGATGAGGATGTCATCCATGTATACTGCAACCTCTCCTGCTGCGATTAGATCGGCAAAGACGGCGTTCATGAGGGCTTGGAAGGTGGCTGGACTGTTGGTCATTCCGAAGTACATGACCTTTGGCTCGTACAGTCCGCGATTGGTGATTATTGCACCCTTCCATTCATCTCCGGGTTTGATCCGGATGTTGTGATACCCCCATCTTACGTCGAACTTGGTGAATACCTTTGCTCCTTTCAACCGGTTTATGATGTCAGCGGCGAGCGGTAGTGGATATCGGTTTTTAATAGTGATTTTATTAAGACGACGATAGTCCTGCACTAGACGGAGTTTGCCGTCCTTTTTCTTAATGAAGAATACTGGTGAGGCCATCGGTGACTTGGATGGGACCAGGTATCCTTTTGAGATGTGCTCTTGCAGGAATTTGTCGAGTTCCACTTGCTCGCTTGGGGACATGGGATACGTTTTGACCCTCCAGTGTTTAACGGCATCTGGCTCGAGGTCTATAGCATGATCCCACGGTTGATGCTCAGGGAGCCTCTGGGATTCCTCCTCAGAGAAAACTTTCGCGAAGTCTCTGTAGTGCTTTGGTACCATTTCTTCGAAGGTTTTCTTAGGTTTGGAGGCGGTGGCTTTCTCGGCGATCTGCTGAGAGTAGGTGAAGCCTGCCAAACAGAAAACTTCGTCTTGGACCGTGTCTAGCACTTTCTCCGCAAGGAGACGGCGGCGTTCCATCCGGTTCGCCATAATGCGCGTCACCTCTACCTCCAACTCTGGTTGCGCTGTTTCAGCGGTTGAGTTGAGGCGCATAGTGCCTTCCTGCCAGTCTATTTGCGGGTTCCTTTGCCTAAGCCATGGTAGTCCCAAGATGACGTTCTCTGGGCCGAGTGAAGTGACTAAGAAGTCATAACTTTCTTCACTAGGGCCGACTTTCAGAGAGAGTCTGACTTTATGGGTGATACTACCGGCTTCGTTGAGAGTCCCATCTATATTGTATAGGGTGATGGGACTCGCAAGAGGAACCTGCAACATCTTGTGGCGGTCAGCGTACCTTTTGTCCAGGAACAACGAAGTTGCCCCAGAGTCTACCATTGCTGCTACTTTTACAGTACGATGACGTCCTTTTAAATACACAGAAATATGAAAATGTGATTTTTTATCTTTTGTTTCGGGAATAATAGTAGAAGACAGTGCTGCATCAGAAATCATCACGTGCGGCATTGCTTCTGAAGAAGGTGGAGCAAAAGAAACACTACTATTGTTCATCTCCGAGGCAGATGTAGATGTAATAGAATCAGGAAAACAAGAAGCTGAACTAACACTACTATCTAACTTACAGGCATGAGTCGTATGAATTACAGAAGGTGAGTCCGAAACGAGGCGAGAGCGTAAGCATATATTACAACTACATGAAGCCGAGTCATCTACTGTAGAGGGGCCGGTCGCAGCTATACACGACCCCTGATCTAAAAAGCCGCTTTGAACGCATCCAGCTGTTCTTGCTGCTTTTCCAACATTCCCAACAACTTCGCTACGTCTGCCTGGGACGTCTGGGCGGGGGAAGTACTTGTGGCGGCTGCTGCCGCAGTATTGGACGACGATGGTGGGCTAGGGGGACTCCGTTGTTGCTGCAGCTTTCGCTTTAGCCGGTTTCCCCATTCTTTGTTCTGGCAGACGTTTGCTCGGTGCCCTGCTCTTTGGCACCAGTTGCAGACGTCGCGCTCATGGTTTCCATCCTTCTTCGTGTGTTCCTTCGAACCACACCCGTAACATTTTCCTCTCATCCATGCTTGGAACTCGCCCCGTGTTTTGAAGATCTCCTCCTTAGCCCTGTTGCCTTGCTGACGCGTGGCGTCGACTTGCATGGCGTCAGGGTTGGAGGTAGTGTGTGGTGATGACGATGAAGATTTCCCTTTCTTCTCGCTCTGGCGTTGGCGTAGTCGTTGGTCAATGACTTGCGCGCTTTGCTTGAGCTCGTCGTATGTGTTATGGGGCTTGTCTGTGATGGCGAGGAGGTCCTTGATCTCATCTGTGAGACCATCGTAGAAGCGGGTGCGGAGGTCGATAATGGACCACCCGGTTTGTCCAGAGTACTGCTCGAATATGGATGCATATTCGGCAACCGTCTTTTTACCCTGTCTTGTTTTCTTTAGCTCTTCTCGAGCTATGTCTTGGACGTCTAGGGGGCTGAACCTGCGGTTGAACTCCTTGACGAAGTCCGACCAATTTCCTCCAAAGGGAATAGTCCCTTGGTTGGCGGACTCCAGATACGGGAGTGCCCAGGTTTTGGCGTCCCCTTCCATCAGATTGAGGGCGGCGGCTATCCATCTATGCTCATCTGCGTACCACTTGTTGTCCACTGTATGCCATGTGTTCATGGCGTCCCCTAATGATCCTGCCCAGTTATGGAAGGCGGCAAGGAAATGACGGGCATCCGATGAGGAGCCTTTCCCATCCCAAGCTTTGGGGCGGGCCACTATTTCCTTGTTTTTTCCGTTTCCGGGGCGGGTGGCGGTCGCCGAGGCCACCTGCGCTGTCAGGGCTGTGACTTGTTGCGCGAGGTTACCGACGGCTATGCCGAGGTGATTGATAAGGTCCAGGCAGTCCTGGACGGTAGGTGGGGGAAGTGGTGTAGGTGGTGCGGCATGAGGGAGGGTGCTTCCGCTCGGTTGTGACATCTCGTCTAGTTTCTTCTGCCTCTCTTTTCGTTCTGCTTCCTCTTGTGCTCGACGGAATTCTTCCAACAGAAGGAGTTGTTCGTCTGGTGAGATCTCGTCCCAGTCTTGGATACGAGATATGAATTCCTTTTCTTTCTTAGTTGGAGGAGGGAGGGCGAATTTCGAGCGAGCTCCGCTGGGATACTGAGCTTGTGCTAGACGAGCTGTCTGTTTCCCCTTCTTGGGAGCCACGTTCTTCGTCTTCCCTTACGTGGGAGATGAGGGGGTTGGGAGGCGATTCGAGACGAGGAATGAGGTCTGCAGCGAACGCTATCAGCTGCGGGACTGTAAAGTTGGTTCCGAGGACGGGGATTTCTAGGCCGTAGAGGTCTAGTAGTCCGTATCGGATCTCTTGGTCGTGGTAGATTGCCTGCACGTATTGCTCGGCGAGGTTACGAGGGGGTAGTTCTAACTGGAACCCCTGGTAGCGGATGTTGACACCGTCTTCGTCAATGAAACTTTCGCCTGACTGGGCGAGGGTGGCTTGGGAGGAGGAGTGGGCGGAGTGGAAGGAGTTTACTGAGGCTGTAGGTGATGGTGAAGCGTACACCGGGGAGGGGATCCGGTCTTGTTCAGACTGGGTGTCCGGGTGCACGTGCAGCGATGCCGAAGCAGAGGCTGTAGTCTGGGGTGGTGTGATTGAGGCTTGTCTCCTCCTGAAGAGACGACGAAGGCGGGTGCGGACGTTCGCAAATATGCGAGGCAGTTTGGAAATATGTGTTGGTGGATTTAGACGACAGGATACAACGAGCGCGCAACGCTAACTCGAGGATGATAGGAGAGTTCTGATCAAGCGAGACCGATACACAGTGGTGTTTCACACTGCGCGAGGCTGCGGCGATAACAGAAAACTCAGGAATGATGTAAGGATATGTATAGAGCCACAAGGCTGTCTGCCTCAGTCTTCTCGACCTGTTGGCTGCCTCTCACGCCGAAGCGCTCTCAAACTTTTCTGGTTACTACGCGTACAGCTGTCGCAGGCTAGGCCTGGCTGGCTCAACGTCTAACTGCAGCTTATCTGGCGTGGTGACCAGTTCTGCAGCCAGTACCCAGAGGCGTCTACTGATGACCAGATAGACCCAATAAAGGCAAGCACAATCTATGCCGATTTTACGGACACTAGAGTTGTACCACGAATGCACAGATTCTGCGTGCGGAGGTCCCCAGGCAAAGAGTGAGGTGGGTAATACAAGGGACTGATGGTCGTCAACCACCTAGGAGGGAATGTGATAAAACTGGTGAGCGTGGAGCTCAAGAGAGTGATAAGGAACTTGTCCTAATGTAGCGGTATGACACCTCGCTACGTCAAGCTCAAGTGTAAACTGGAAGATAAGTGAACCGTCAGGTGAGCACACCCAAGCCTGGCGCGGAGATAAATCACGCGCTAACGCACAGTCACGGCGGAGGGACAATCAACTCAGAGTCTTTATACAAAACTCAAGATGTCAAGGTCACGCCGTGGTACGCTGAGTGGAGAACCAAGAGGACAAGTTAGATTGGTTAAAGAGTAAGGGATACAAGGAGATGCGCACCTGAGTGGAGAACCAAGAGGACAAGTTGGTTCCACTCAGGACGCTACAGGAGGGTTTATATACGCTACCGTGGCTGAGCTTGAACTGAGTCTAAACACTATTACTAAGTGTACAGTAAGACTCCATGACTCAGGAGCTGACGCGTCGTGTCTAATAATAGCGCTATCTATTGTGCTGACTGATGCACTTGTCATAGCGCTGACGCGATGCCTTATCTTTGCTGAGTAAAACCTAATACAGCGAGTAAGCGTAAACTACTAAGCGAAGTCTAGAGCTATCTAGAAGGTTCCTTCCTTATCTACCAATCGGGTGAGTCCGTACGTAAATGGAATGTGACCGGATTAGGTTGTCCCGTTAAGGGTGCAACTATCCCAGGGTCACGTGCTCAAAGGTGCACATGATGGCAGCATGTGACTAACAATATCTCGTACTTCGGCCCTTTATATCTTCCTCAGATAATTCCGTAAAAATACAGAAAAATAGGGAAAATAATATACGCGTCCATGACACTTGTGGGGTGTCGTCTGGCACCATCTTGTAACGTTTGCCGCTAATCGTGAACGAATGAGCAGTTGGGGCTGGGGCTTCTACTGTCGCCGCGGCAGCCTGGGCAACGTTGGCGCTCTGCGGGTTGGAGTTGCGACTCCCACGGGCCTTCGCAGCAGCTGCCTTTTGGGCAGCGCGGGCCTCGTCGATCGTTTTCCCGGCCATATTACCCCCGGGTGCGATGCAGTACTCAATGCGATGGTTGGTATGTTTGCAGTTCGCTGGGGGTTGGGCTCGAGGGCGTTTATGATGAAGATGATTTTGAGTTTGTCGTCGTCCATCTTCCCCATCCTGGTGAATCTGTCATGTAGGCGATCTATGGCGTGCAGCATGCTGCTCAGGTTCAAGGGAGGGGAAAAGTTAAAGCGAATGTCGAGGGCCTCCCTTATGATGTGGACTTGGGCGTGCAAGCCCAGGAACTCATGCATTTTGCACAAAGTCTCGTAGACATCATGTGCCATGTCAAGAGCGTCGGCGACGTCGTATTCGGCTTCGGCAACGTGTTCGAGGATAAATGCACAGAGGGCGCGATCAGTGACCCTCCAATGGATAGCTGCTTTGGGGTGTGTCGTCGGGTCAGGACGAGGGAAGGACCCATCGAGATAGTGGGAGAAGAGTCGCTGATCGGTGACTAGAAGAAGGCGATGGTTCCATTCACGCCAGTTGGACTTGTGCCGATCGAGAATGAGATCTTTCGGCCAAGATGCATCGCCGATGAAACCTTGTGGGTTGATGATGACATCATCAGCGGGCGTGGGGCCACCCGCGGGTGCCCCCCCAGGGTTTCCCCCAGGGCCGCCGGCGGGCGCTCCTCCAGTGCCCGCAGTCCCAGTCAAGCCAGTAGTAATGCTAGGATCAGACATTTTGCTGTTGAGTCTCCGGAAAGAGTAGAGTAGAGTAGAGTAGAGCGAAGAGGCGCAAGAGTAATTGAGTCACAGAGTTCAAAGTGGTAGAGGGAGTTCCAGGCGATTACGAGCCCATAACCTGTAAAGAACTGGAGCTATCCCTCAGTCACGGTAGGATAGAAGCGACTTTTATTATAATACCTGGAGCTATCTAATAGTACTGTCAGTTATAGTAGGGTAGTTCAGCGGGCGAGATACGTACCCCTCAGTCACGGTAGGATAGAAGCGACTGAGGGGGGGAGCGTTCGGATACCGACGCGTATATACAACGAGTCACGTGGCCCCGCCACTGTGTGGCGTGACCCAGCGATGACGTCACATCAACAAGCCAGTGCGCCAATCGGTATCAACTTCCTTATTTGACAATCGTGCTATTCTGCAGAGTGTTTTCTGTCGTTGCCCTCACTTCGGTACTGTTCACTTTCAACCCTCTGCCTCTGGTCAAATATTAACTCGTTGAACGAAGTTCGCCAAGTATCCAGATACGCTCATATATGTCCCGCCCCTCTTCGTCGTGTTTCGGCTCAATTCTTGCGCGTTCATGTCCATGTGTGTCCTCTTTGATCGGTTTCCTTTGTGATCTTCCTGATCCCTGAAATTATCCTAGCCTGAACTCACGACGTTACCTCCGCGAGACACTCGACGGACCGGAAGGTGTTGTTGCTACGTTCACCCAGCTCAGGGTGCAAGATACAACGGAAGCAAGCACCAACGCGGTTGTTATGGAGAGTCTTCCACCGGCTTCAGTTTCCTCCAACACGTCGCTCTCAGACAGTGTGATAGCCTTCGACAGAGAAAGGTACCCAGTGCCCCCTGTCATGCAACTCGGATTAGGTTCGAACTAGAATGGAAAAGAGTGATATACGAGCGCACGGAGAACAGGAGCAACGAAGTGATTGCATTTTGGAGGCTCATTTTCGAGCCCTAGCACTGTACAACTAACGTAAATCGAGAACTGACGCATTCATAGCGTCATTTTAACTGTGACCACACTACCCGCACATGTCGAGCTTTCAACAGTTTGCCGACTCGGGGTCTTTTGACTTTGCGTACTTCTTCGGCACGTGTTCGACCTCATCCAGCTCCCTGGTCGTTTGTTAGACCACAGGAATCATGAAGAAATACGGCAATTAGAATGCACGGACCTTTGAAGTGAACCCAGATGTGGGCCCGCTGCCAATGGTGCGCAGGCCAACCGGGAGATCTCGTTCATTCGCGTTATACTTCTCACCGATATCGATTCTGGCGAGCCTACGTATCACCATTTCACGTTCTTCCCTGCACTGCTTCACTTACTGGTGAGCCAATTATCGGAATGGGTGATGTTTGAGGAAATACTACTAGTACATCATGATGGAGGACTTAGGTCCCTGTATGGCGAACGGTAATAGACCAGCGGCGGCCCGGGGGGAGATGTATGGGACGTTGGTTGCTAAAGCACTTCCCTCCTTGAGAGCAGGCAGCTAGAGAGGCTTGGATTGCACTCCGTAGGCTCGTGACCAGCCTGTATATGATAATTGGATATCGCAGGTTTACCCTTCATATACAGACGGTCACCGGTCCAGCAAGATCATTGGACGTGCCAGTCAGATGGGAAGCAGTCACGTGGTATGGATTGAGGCACCGCAGGACCGGTCACTCGACAGCCTCTCGACTGCGTCGTCTATCCCCTTCACTGGTTCACCTCCAGCTGCTTCTACCCAACCAACGCGGCTGCCCCATATGACACTAATTCAGTCCAGACGCCCCCCACGTATGACTCAGGGTCTTAAGAACCCAAAATATCCCGCATTCGCCCAACTATTAGTCGAGAGACCTCATGAATGGAATCCACCCGTCACCCGCCGGCGTCATCCCTGCGTATGACCAAGCCCTCGCCTACATTTTTTCAGACCTTGGTATAGACCCGGCTCAGTACAGGTGGAAGCTGCCAGTGACACGCTTCGGCTAAGCATCGAGTGAGAGTGTGTGTGAGGGAGAGGTACTCACCGAAAGTATAGAAGATGCGAGGAAGGTGGAAGGCTGCGAACGGGATGGGTTTGTGTTCTTACTCAGCTTGACTGGCGCAACTTTTGGTCACAGCGGATATGGGTCAGGACATTTATCGTGACCTCGTTGACGAAATGAAGGCGCATTTTACCTTCTCGTATGTTGCCCGACCCTCCGTTCTCTGGTCCAATATCCCATTTTACACGAACTTTCAGATGGAGCGTCCTGATGCACGTCCTTCCTGTGCTCCCGCCTGTAGCGAGTACTTGCCTGGGTCTTTCTAGGGGTCCCACCGAAGACTGCTGTCCTTCGTGCAAGAGCAAACAGGGAGACTGCGCTAGTCCAGGCCTGCATCTTCTTTGTACGAGCAGGTATAGACCTGTGCCGAGACAGTCGATTAACTTGACCACGTTTAGACGCGCCACCCGCTCAAGTTCTACACGCTATTCACCCTGAGCCGCATACGACTTGGTCAACGCCGGCACACTCCGAATCGCCCCCAGACGTTCAGTGCGAGGAGAATCTAATCGTTCTCATCGTGTGAACATCAATATTGTGTGGCGTTCTCGATACAGTAGGCTGAACGTTCGCCTCTGCGTCATCTGATGGCTTGTGCCCTTCCATGGCTCATCCGCCTTATGTGCCCCGCACCCTGCGCGGGGGACGGCATACAATCGTTATATCATACTACCACTTAAACCCAACTGTCAAGTTCTCGCTCCCGCCCGGCCCACTCAAGATACTTCCGATGTACGAAAGTTTGTGCAGGAGCACGCACTTGGGACTGATGGTGGCGGCGCATCTATGTGAGCGGTCAGGGATCTAGAGGGTTCGAAGACTTGGAGAGAGGTTCGGTGAGCTCTCACACTTATTTGTAAGGGTGTTCGTGAACTGGGCGCTGATCTGTGGTGCGGCTACGAATATCCGCCGAAGCCGGACCTGTGTGCTGCGGCATCAAAGAAGGTGAAATGGTATGCATGGGGGGTTTGAACCACAACCACCATCGGCAGTTTTTCCAACACCAGGGCGCCCGTCCCTCACGTATCGCATCAGGGGGATAAAGCTGTTAGGTAACCTACTTACTATCTCTTGCTATCTAATAAAGCGCTTGAACAACTAAATAATCAATAAAAAGACATGGTACGCATACTAGGGCCTTGTTAGCCTATGTCTTGGGCTCTTAGAAACCGATTTAAGTTACTGGCTGTCGTCGTCGTTTACTTCGCGTACGGTGGGTGGTTCTGATGAACGGCTGTGCTGGTCCCCTAGTTAACACGGCCCAGGCCTGCCCGGCAGAACCAACGGAAGATCACCTCTGCCGACTTGAAACATCATACGTTCCTGATAGGATCACACATTTTGACCTTCTATCGTCGCTTTATTTGTGCAGGCTCCATGACGGATGCCTTTATCTACTGTGCTGCGAGTTGGATAGTCGACCGCTCCCATCGTCCACATTTCCCCCCTCAGGCTCCCCGTTGCTGTCGTTTCTTATTCTCTCTGCCTTGACTTTCACCTGCAATGCCCGCATTAATCCCTGTGGACAACACCCTTGGGGCGTTGTCCATCGGCGCCGTCCTCTCGTCTATGTGGGTCTCACTGTCTGTAGCACACCATCGCAGGACTTGATCGCGCCCGATCGACCATCTAGTGTCTATGGTGTCACCTGGTTGCAAGTCTATTCCTACTTCTGTGGTTACTGCTCACAGGATCGGTGGCCTCTAAAATCCTTTGTAAGGGCCCCCCACATGCCATGTCCCATACATGGTATCTTAATGAAGCCTTTGCAGGTCGCTGTTATGGCGTATGCACTAAGCCTCGTTATCAAATACACGATAGTGACATCATCTTCGACTAGGCTCATTGACACGGCCAACCACGTCCTCTGTATTTATATGACTTATCAATTTTGCGTCACAAATTTTGGGGATTATCGATCCATCGTATCCCACCCATGGTAAGCCGCTCCGAAAGTACTGTGCTACTTGAGGTTCTTATAGGCCTTCTAGGAGTCTATTATTTGTACGTGTTCCGTGACACAGAGCTCGTTTGAGACTTACAATTTCTAAAGGCGACGGCTTTTCCTTCCCGTGCGCCAGTCTATTGTGACCAACTTTGTCTGCAATTCTCATACATATGTAACCAGTTGTTTTGGCAGTCTCCGTGCAGCAGTACGTTTTCACGGGGAGTTCGTGAAGCAACCATTACTGAAAGGGCGCAGCTTTTACGCATATAGGATCTATCGCCGTGAGTTTACTGGTGTATTTATTTTGCGAGACTTACTTTATTACAGTGGGCGGGGGATCTCCATACTTGCCAGCAGCGATCGTACGTATACACAATTTATTCGGAGCTGGCACCCACTCACATGAGCAGTCTGTCGGCTCACTGACAGGATTTGGTGAGTTCCTCCGCAGTAGTAGCATTCCTTGAAACTTTCATTCAACCGGCTTCTGTAAGGTCTTGGGATCGGTATGTTTTTCCTCAGGCTCCCTTCTGTTCCCTAGTATGTGGGCCGCTAAGGAATTACCCTCGTCTTTAGCCTACAGTTCAAAACTGTCAGCCGTTGTTGCACATGTTCGTTTCCTTGTTTTTTCTCACAGATTATGCATATAGCATTAAGTACGTGCACGACTCGGGCCCGGGTAACCTTGAGGCACGTTTGCTTCTCGTGAATCTCGTCTGATGCATGTGTGCTTCGGTCTCTAATTGCCGTTCATGCCAGGATTTTTTCGTTTCTGCATTATCTTGCAAGGTCCTCTGCGATGCCCTCATTACCACTGGAATGGTTTATTACCTCTTGAGTAACCGCACTCACGTCCGGAGGTACATCCACGCTCGAACATTGTACTAAGCTTATACCAGCACCCTCTAGAACAAACAATGTGTTGAACCTTCTCGCAATCTATTCTATTAACTGTGGCACAATTCACTTGTGAGCCAGTGCGCCAATTATCAACATCCTTTTCTGACAATTGTGGTGTTTTGCAGAGTGTTTGCTGTCGCTTGCCTCACTTCGGTACTGTTCACCTTTACCCCCTGCGCTCTGGTCAAATATTAACTCGTTGAACGAAGTTCGCCAAGTATCCAGATACGCTCATATATGTCCCGTCCCTCTTCATTATGTTTCGTCTCTCTCTCTGCGCGTTCATGGCCATGTGCGTCTTCTTTTTCGTTATTCCTTTGCGATATTCCTGATTCCTTACATTCCATCCCAGCCTGAACTCACGAGATTACCTCCGCGAGACGCTCGACGGACCGGGAAGTTTTGTTGCCACGTTCACCCAGCTCAAGGTACGCATGGGTACCCCAGTACCGTGGGGAGCGGTAGGCCCGAAACCGGACCAGACGCCTACGTGCCGCCCGAACCCGACTGAGGACGGCACGCAACCCCCCCACGAAAATCTAGGCGTCTGACGCCAGGTGTCAACCTCTCAGCATTTTTGCTTGCGAATAGGCGCAACCGATCGGATGCCTGATGGACGCGGGCTTGGAAAGGCCTGCAAACTTTTATTACCACTACCTAGTATACGCTCTCAAATGTAGTCTCGGCTATGACCGGTCTGTACCCATGGTACGCATCCCGGGATAAAATGGTTCAAAAAAAAAAAAAAAAACCGTGGGAAGCGGAAGAAACAACGGAAGCAACGGCTGTCCTGAAGAGTCTTCCACTTGCTTTAGTTCCCTCCGACATATCGCCCTCAGATAGTGTGATAGCTTTCGACAGAGAAAGGGGCCCAGTCATGCGACTCGCGAACTAGAGTAACGAAGCGTGATATGCGAGCGCCTGGGAGAATAGGAGCGACAAAGTGATTACAACTTGGTGGCTCATTTCAAGTCTTATATTCGCACTGTACAACTAGCTTAAACCGAGAACTGACGCATTCACTGCGTCATTTTTACCGTAGCCACACTACCTGCACATGTCGAACTTTCAATAGTGAGCCGACTCAGAGTCTTTTGACTTTGCGCACCTCTCCAGTACGTGTTCGACCCCCTCCAGCTCCCTGATCGTTCGTCAGACCACAAGAGTCACGAGAAAATACGGCCATTAGAATGCAATCACCTTTGAAGTGAACCCGGAATGGTGCGCGGGCCAACCGAGAGATCTCACTTATTCAGGTCATACCTCTAGATCTCACAGACATCGGTCACGATGTTTGCGTTTCTGGCGAGCTTGCGCATCACTATTCCACACACTTCCTCGCACTGCTTCACTTACTAGTGCCAGAATGGGTGATTGTTTGAGGCTTGAGAACATACTATGTGGAGGACTAAAATCCTGCACGATGAGCGCTTGGAGTAATAGACCAGCAACGGGGTAATGTGTGGGGATATTGGTTGCCAAAGCACTTCCCTCCTCGAGGGCAGCTAGAGAGGCTTGAATCGCACTCACGGTGACTCACCGCAAGATCATTGGACGTGCTGATTTGCCCAGACAAGGATGAGACACAAACGATACCAGTACTAACTTGACAAAACTGTGTCCTACTATTAGTGGGTCCCAGGTAGGACTGACGACTCGGAACCGGATTTTCAGAAGACGTAGTGGCACTATGTCGGATAGATTCAGATATTACGGCTGGTTTGACTCAGAGAAAAGCAAGAAGAAAAGTGTAGGCGCCTTGGCTTTTCTTTCTCTTCTTCGGTCCGCATTTCACAACACACGAGTATGACAAACTGCCCCGCATGCGATTGAGTACGTGAGCACCTGTCCGTCAGAATACACGCAGTGAGGCCTAGTGAGGACTCGGAAGACCTACTGTGAGCTGAGGGGAGCGCGGACAACCATTTTCAACCAACAAAACGGGAAGAAGTCACGTGGTACTGTAGGCCGCGGCGCGTTTCGAAACCGGCTAGCTCGCCGCTCGAAAGCCTCTCGAGTGTGACATCTATCGTGAAGCACAAGCAGCTTTTTCTACCCCCCACATGACACCGATACACTCTTGACGCCTGCCACCCGACGTAGGCCTCTGGGTCGTAAGAACCCAACATATCAAATGTATTTGTCGAGAGAGAGACTTCGTGAATACACCCGTCGCTCCGCGTCGTCCCTGCGTATGATCAAGCCCTCGCCTACATTCGTTCAGACCTTGGTTTAGACGCGGCTACAGTACAAGTGGAAGCTGACACGCTTCGCTAAGCATAAAGAGGGTGTGTGGTATTCACTGATGTATAGAAGATGTAAAGAGGGGGCTAGACGCGCTGGATAATATGGCACAAGTAAATCTGCCAGAGGTGGGTGGAAGGCTACGAATGGGATTGGTCTGCTTGCTTCCTCAGCTTGACTGACACGACTTGGTTACAGCGGATATTGGCCAGAACGTTTATCGTGACCTAGTTGGTGAAACGAAGGCGCTTTGACCTGCTTGTATGTCAACCCCTCCGTTCTCCGGTGCAATATATCCCATGTGTGACTTTTTTTATCCCGGAGTCGGGGCAATGACCCAGACCGGACAGGACGCGCAGGTGGAGTGTCCTCATCTGACGCACGTCACTAGTACGTCACTCCAGACGTCCTTCGCACGCTCCGGCCCGCAGTTGACTTGCATGGATCTTTCTGGAGGCCTCGCCGAAGAATGCTGTCCTTCGTGCAAGAGCAAAGAAGGCCGCGCTAGTTGAGGCCTGCGTCTTTGTGAATGAGCAAGTATAGTATGCCTGTGCCGAGACAGTTGATTGACTTGACCACGTTGAGACACGCCAGCCGCCCAAGCTCCACGCGACCCTATTCCACCCGGAGCGGGCTCCTACCCTTTAGTCAACGCTGGCACAATCTGAATTGCTCCCAGAGGTTCTGGACGAGGAGAATCGGTCATTCAAGACATGCCTTCATTGGTTGTAATGCATATCCATTCTGTTCCCGTCACGTGAAGGTCAAATCTCTGGTGCCATTCTCCCTTCCGTCGTGCATATGACTTATGTGCCCCCGCACCCTACCCAGAGGACGCCATACCTTGCGCCATACTATCTTTATGTCCTGCTACAACTTCCCCACGCGTACCCGACTGCCAAGTTCTCGCTCCCGCCCGGCCCCCTCGAACGAGATGCTTTCGAAGTATGAGAGTTTGTGCAGAAATGCGCAATCGGGACTGATGGCGCATTTATGTGGGCAGTCTGGGACTGGGATCTGCAGAGTTCGAGGACTCGGAGAGAGGTCATCAGTGAGTCCCCACACCTAAGTGTGTTCGCGAGCTGATCTATTGTGCAGCTATGGATATCCGCCCAAGCCGGTCCCGTATGCTGCATTAAAGGAGGTAAAATGGTACGCATAGTCGCTATGCCACACGCCTGGTTTGCCTATGTCTTCGGCTCTTAGAAATCTATTTAATTTACTGGCCGTGGGAAGATCTCTTTCTCCTCGTGGTTTACACTGCCAAATGTCCCAGACCCCTGTTTGAGGGTTCAGTCAGCCAGGGTCCGTGCAGCCCCAGTTTAGGCTCATTTGAGTGCTGGTTGAGCAGAGTGACCCTTAAGTGGTGGCAAAAAAAAAAAACCCCTGGAATAAGGCTGAACTGGGGCCACATGGACCCTGGCTGACTGAACCCTCAAACAGGGGTCTGGGAAGTTTGGCAGTGTACTTTGTGTACAGTCTGTGGTTCTGATAAATGGCCATGCTGAACACATGGTTGACACAATTTCCAGGGCCAGCAGAAGAACTGCGCAATAAACATGGATAAAAAAAGACGAACTGCGGAAACATACGCTCCTGATGGGATCATTCATTTCAACTATCCGTCATCGCCTTCCTGTAATGCCACCAGTGGGGCGACGTGTGACTCTGGGTTTACCAGCAGATGGCATAACGAAAGGACAAGGTCTAGGGGTCATAGTCACAGACGATGACTAAGGAGACTTGGATTGGTCAAAGGCGTACGCTCGAAGAGGTGCAGCGAGAATGGTGGTGCACAAGGTAAGAGGATAGTCTTAGAGCGCAGAGCAAGGTTCCCAAGGTACTAGCTGGTATTGCTAAGTAACTCAAGTCTGGGGACTTGAGTACGAAACGCTACTGGTATATATACATGCAGGTACATAAGGTTCGTACCCAGCTAAGTCCACTCTACCGAGGGTTCGGTGGTCTGTGCGCAGCCATGGAACCTGCTAGAAGGTCACATGAGGCATTGCGCCATCTATCGTCATTGGTCTAGGTCGATCCAGGCCCAAGTCACGTGATCGGTGACGTTACAAGCCCAGGTTCTTCCGTAACGGCCCCCTAGCACCCAGGGACCCGGCGCGGCTGCTCATTGGGCTCCACGGAGTCTCTGCAGGGCCTGGCAGTCTCTCTGGGCCGTCATGCACGCGGGCCGCACCTTCGATGGTCGGGGTTCGTAACACTTCCTATATCAACAACAGTACAAGTTGAGTGCTCCCATTGCCCTCCTTTTCTTCCCTTCCTTTGCTTTCGATTACTATTCTCTGTCTTCACTTTGATCTACCATGCCTGCATTAATCCCTGTGCACAATATCATCAGGGTGTTGTTCATTGGCACCTGCAAGCGTACTTGCTACACATATCAACACTTCGCCACCCATACGTCATCATACCCGCCTCAACGTCACTCAACAAATCACCTGCCTAATACTTGCTCACAACATCTGACAACAGTGGGATCCAAAGGACTATCCGCAACTGTATATAAACCCATGATACTACTGCTTAACGATCATCAACCTTTTAACCCCACTTTCCTTATCCTTTACACCATTTATACTCGAGATCTCTTCTCCTAATTGTTCCCCAATCAAACCACGCTTGGTTTCTGTTTTGCCCTTGCCTGACTTAAGTGTTGCCCAATCGAATGCATCTGTAAAAGTGGGACCTGTCAAAAGCTGTTGGCGACTGGTCCCGACCGGTCTCTGACAGCTTTTGACAGGTCCCACTTTTACAGATGTGGGCCTTCCAGCACTGTCCTCTCGTCCATGTGCGTCTCCCTGTCTGTAACACACTATCACAGGACCTGATCGAGCTCGATCGACCGTCTAGGGTCTATGGTGTTACATGGTTGCAAGTCTATTCCTACTATAATGATCACTGCTCAAGGGTGTTGATAAGTGGCCTGAGCGCATCTAGCGGCTCAATGGACATGCAGATAACGGACTGCTTTAGATAAGATATATTGGACTTATGTAGATTACATTATACTGTATATGATCTTTACAATCTCGGACTTTTCTTATCTATGACATCACTGTACAATGACATCATGGACTCCTCTGGACTCCCCTTGTATTTCGTCCTTGTACTCTGACCCTTGTTCTTATCTTTATTATGATGTCACTATGATATCATATTCCAGACCTTCCTTGTTCTATATGTTGATAGGTGACCTGTGCGCACTTAGCGGCTCAATGGACACGCAGATAACGGACTGCTTTAGATAAGATATATTGGACTTATGTAGATTAGATTATTATGATCTTTACAATCTCGGACTTTCTTATCTATGACATCACTGTACAATGACATCATGGACTGCTCTGGACTCCCATTGTATTTCGTCCTTGTACTCACTTCCTTTGTTTTATCTTTATTGTGATGTCACTATGATATCATAGTCTAGCCTCTTCTTGTTCTTTGCGCTCTTGTTCTCCTTCTGCACACTCCTTTGTGTCCCTCTACAGAACAACGCTCCTTGTATTGTGTGACTCTGTGTTACTTCTGTTGTACTAGTGTCACCCCTCTGTATAGTATAAGTAGAGTACCCTGTACGCTCTGGCACCACACCAGTTCCTCATCTGTTGTGTGCCAGGTATGTTTCCTATTCCTGTATAAACACCAGTTCCTCATCTGTTGTGTGCCAGACACTACCTCTGCTTCACTTGCAAGATTACTCTGTTGCTGCTTCCAGCCACCCTCTGTATCTCACCACAGTCTACTTTGTCACTGTGAGTATAGTCCCTTCATGTGCGCTGTTCATCAGGTTATGGGCCCTGGTGCCCAAGCCACTCCACTTGGCTGGTCACTGTGTTCTTAGGATCACACACCAGGTCAAGGTCTGTCTGGGGCCTCACCAGCCTTGCCCAAGGCAGTTGACACTGGGGCGCCAGTTGTCACTGCTGAGGAACCTCCTGTATCATGTACTGCCCAGTAGTCCTACTTTCACCCCTACTGTTTTCCTAGCCCCTGCGCTATGCGCAAGGAGATTGGATCTGGCAGCCCCTTAATCCATATCCAGGTGTGCATGGCCCACTGGGCTGTGTATTGTGGAGCTTAGTGCCAGCTGTCTCTGGTGCTCCACACTGGGCGCAGGATCTCCTCACCATGGGAGTGTAAAACCTGGTTCAGACTCTGGGGGGTGTTCACCACTATGGTGTTCTGCAGCCAGATACCTGCCTTGTAGCGGCAATGGGAAAGGATTCAGTAAAGCCACTTGTGGCGATGAGGCAACCAACAGGCCGAGGAGGCTGAGGTAGACAGCCTTGGGCTCTGAAAGCATCCATTCCACATCCCCCTGACGCAAACTAGTGAGCCGTGTCCTAGACACATCCTGGCTGGCAGCTGGCTCCTAGTATGGCAAAGGGATCTTCCACCCTGGGCCTAGCCCTTGTATCACTGGCATACCACAGGAGGCAGGACGCGTTAGCGTTCTGGCCTTACAGATTCACAGACAGGAGTGGTATCCCCCATCTTATCTTGCAAACTGTTAGAAGCACTGTCGCTGACTGCTCCTCGGCGACAGATAAATCATCCCCATGTCTGCCACCTCCTCTCGCGCTGCCTCGCCCACTGGTGCCACCGGTGCGGCTACAGGCGCCACAGCAGGCGGTTCACTCCCACCTGCTTCTGGGTCCACACCCTCCTCGCGAATTGCAAACGCGTACGGCAACTCCTTCGGCATGCCTTCAGGCATTCATCTTACCCGATTTGATGGGTCCAACTGGAACGAGTGGGCCGGAACC
This sequence comes from Lactarius akahatsu, assembly GCA_021524915.1. Lineage (NCBI taxonomy): Eukaryota > Fungi > Basidiomycota > Agaricomycetes > Russulales > Russulaceae > Lactarius > Lactarius akahatsu. Next base: position 19,677 of record JAKELL010000420.1, read on the forward strand.
TTGGAGGCTATCCTCACGCTGCACGAAGCTGAGGATGTGTTCCTCCTCCAAGTCGCCCCCTCAGGAGTTACCTCTGACGAGTGGGACTCTGTCCAGCGTCGGGCAAAGGCGTATCTCCGCCTCTACCTCAAGCCCGACGTCTACTCCCTCGTTGCCGACCCTCTTGTCTACCCCACCTTCAAATCAAAGTGGGACAAGCTGAAGGACGTATATGCTGGTGCCAGCGGCAGCACCACCATTTTCAATTTGTGGATCCAATTAACCCAAGCCCGCCTCGACGACTCCGCACCTATGGCCTCTCAATTGGCTAAGCTCAATGAGCTGCGGGTCGGCCTTTCCAACGCACAGATGGGTGTCACTGACACCCAATTCTGTCTCATACTTCTCCACGCCCTGCCAGCCTCTTATGAGGTTCTGGCCTCTACCATCCTCGCCAGTGGCGCTCCCTCCAAACTTAAGCACGCTGAAATAATTGCGCGCATCGTTTCGGAGGAAGCGCGCCGTACTGGCCCCTCTGGATCTTCCCTCAACAAGGCTGCCCCCATTAAGCCTAGCAGTGGCCCACGTAAGAAGAAGGACCATTCCCAGCTTACTTGCCACTACTGTAATAAAAAGGGGCATATCAAGCCTGACTGCAGGCAGAGGAAGAAGGATGAAGCTGCGGGGAAGCTTAAGGACACCGGCAACAAGGCTGCCAACTCACATGTATTAGTACCAACCACCGCCTCCATTAAGGAGGTCGATGATGAGCCCGCCATTAACTGGGCGGACAATGCAGTTGGTGTTGCCTTGTATGCTGCCTCACGTGTGCGTTGGATGATGGATAGTGGTGCCACACACCACATCACACCACATCGGTCTGACTTCAAGGACTACACCCCGTGTAAAGGCGCTGTGCGCCTGGGTGATAAATCCACAATCGACCAAATTGGTGTAGGCTCTGTCATCTTCACTACAAGCCAAGGCATTCCTATCACCCTAAGTAACGTGCTGCACCTTCCACAGGTGAAAACACGCTTCTTGTCGACGCGTGCTCTAGCACAAAAGGGTGCGGAAGTGGCCTTTGACAGTGGCTCATTCAAAATATCTGTCAGTAAACAATGTGTAGCTGTTGGCTACTTGGAGGACAACCTTTACTGGTTGGACGCTTCAAACATTGGCCTAAATGCTCACGTCAAAAGTGCTGCCACCACTCTTGATATCTGGCATCAGCGCATGGGACACATCTCCCCTGCTGCTCTTAAATCGTACGGTCCCTCTGCCACTACTGGCATGGACATTGACAGCTCTACTACGCACACTGCTGTGTGTCGTGGGTGCGAGTTAGGCAAATCCACTCGCCAACCCTTCTCTGCGTCCTCCACCAAGAGGACAACCCGTATCTTTGAGATTGTACACAGTGACCTCGCCGGTCCAATGCAAACTCAGTCCCTACAAGGCTCCGCGTACACCGCCACCTTCATAGACGACCACTCCAAGCACGCAGTGGTGTACTTCATTAAGTCGAAGGATCAGTTTGTGAAAGCGCTGCAGATGTATTTGGCCTGGGGTGAAACCCAGACGTCCCATAAACTGCGCGCACTCCACTCTGACCGTGGAGGCGAGTACATGGCGAGCCAAGTACAGGACATTCTCAAGCAGAGAGGGATAGAGCATCACCTTACGATGCCAGGTTCACCACAGTCGAACGGGAAAGCCGAGCGGTTTAACCGCACCATTACAGATAAGGCAATGGCCATGCTACATACAGCAGGCATGTCTAAAGGCTTCTGGAAACATGCTATGAGCACTGCGGTACACATCTATAACCGCTCCCCCACCCGTACACTTAAGTGGCGCACACCTTATGAGCTCTGGTACTCTGGCAAAGTACCAGATGTCTCACATTTACGTGTCTTTGGATGCAAGGGGTACATGCACGTACCCGCTGATAAGCGTCGCAAACTAGATGCGAAGGCCATTGATGTCACGCTTATTGGGTTTGAGCCCGAATCTAAGGGCTATAAGCTCTGGGACCGCCAAACCCGCTCCGTCCGTTTGTCCAGGGATGTGACATTCGACGAGAGCAGCTTCCCGTCCCTCCAGGGTGTTGAGCCACACCCACAACCTTCTCAAGTGGCCTCACAACCACTACCTCCACCAGTGATTGCCGCACCTAGCACGTCGGCGTTACCACCACAGCGAGCACCCTCCCCTACACACTCAGACACTAGTGAGGAGGAGGATGTTGAAGACATTCTAGACCCTAAACAAGAGCGTCCTCACACGCCACCACCACCTGCACCACCCACTCATCCTGTTACACCTAAGCGTGAACAGCCCACTCCCACTTCGCCACCGCCGCGTCAAAGCGCAACGCGCATTATGCGCCATGTCCCTCCTCCTTCCCCAGATATGCCGGGAGGTTTTGAGGACCGTGCACAGCGAAGTCAGCTGTTGCGCGAGATGGACAATGCGCCTAGACGCTCTGCCCGTGCACCCATGCCCAATCCCCGCTATTTCTCAGCGGATAATGTGGCCATGCGCGGCAGACGGTTGGGATATGCAGAGCTGTTAGCTGCAGCTTACATAGGAAGAGATCCTGCATCTTATGCAGAGGCCATGCGGTCTGTGGATGCAGAAGAGTGGACTAAGGCGTGTCAGTATGAGATGGACGCACTTGCCCATAACGGCACATGGGAGTTAGTAGATCTCCCGCCTAATCGTAAGGCAGTAAAATCCAAATGGGTCTTCAAGCTCAAGGCGGATGGCCGCTACAGAGCTCGCTTGGTGGCTAAGGGGTTTACGCAAATCCCTGGCATTGATTTTGATGAAACCTTCTCTCCCGTCGCATGATTCGAGTCGCTGAGATTACTTCTGGCGTTGGCCGCGCTGGAGGACTGGCACATCCATCAGATGGATGTCAAGTCTGCGTTCCTCAATGGCGTGCTTGACAAGGAGATTTACATGGAGCAACCACAAGGGTTCATCACCACTGGTGCAGAGACGAAGGTGTGTCGCCTAGTCAAGGCGATATATGGTCTCAAACAAGCCTCCCGTGCATGGAACTTGCAATTCCATGGAGTGTTACTTACACTCGGCTTCAAGCGGACGTTTGCCGATGCCGGCGTATATGTGTTGCCTCAACGAGAGGGGGATGATCCACTCTTCGTTATCGTTTACGTTGACGACATCACTATATTGGGTGCCTCGCTGGAAAAGATTAAGCGTTTGAAGTCAGATCTTTCTGAATGCTATGAGATGACAGATCTCGGGGAGATAGAGTCCTATCTTGGTATGCGCATTGTGCGCGACCGCTCCCTCAGACACATCGAAATAGATCAGTCTGGCTATGTCAAGGATGTCCTTGAACGCTTTGGCATGTCTGATGCCACTCCACACTCCACACCCTTGCCCGCTGGTGCTGACGAGCACCTTCATAAATATACGGGTCAGGCTACTGCCTCTGACATTACGCACTACCAGTCACTCATTGGTAGTCTGCTGTACGTTCAGATTGGTACTAGACCGGACATTTCCTTCGCTGTGTCACGTCTGGCGCAATACGCAGCGAATCCTTCACCACAACATCTGCGGCTTGCGCAATACGTTCTGGCTTACTTAGTAGGCACTGTGGACATGTGGATAGTCTACGATGGCGCCAGTGGAGATGGCCTTCATGGCTACTCTGATTCTTCCCTGGGTGACCAGGTTGACGACAGACACTCCACTTCGGGTTATGTGTTCCTTTTAGCCAATGGTGCAATAAGCTGGTCTTCGCGAAAGCAAAAGACAGTGGCCCAAAACACTACAGAGGCGGAATACATGGCCATGACCGATGCGGCCAACCAAGCCGCTTGGTATCAGAGTTTCCTTGCGGAACTCGGGTACGAGGTCGACGACCCCATCCCACTACATGGTGACAACAAGGGTGCCATTGACTTGGCCTTGAACCCTGTCACTGGGAGGCGATCGAAGCACATTGCCATTAGGCATCATGTCATAAGGGAGTACATCGAAAAGGGGACCATCACCCTTATTAGAACCCCTACTGTGGAAATGGTTGCGGACGGCTTCACCAAGTCGCTTGCGCGTATCCTGCTGCAGCAACACAATATTGACATGGGCTTGTGCTAGTCCCAGATTGCTGATCACGGGGAGATGTTGATAGGTGACCTGTGCGCACTTAGCGGCTCAATGGACACGCAGATAACGGACTGCTTTAGATAAGATATATTGGACTTATGTAGATTAGATTATTATGATCTTTACAATCTCGGACTTTCTTATCTATGACATCACTGTACAATGACATCATGGACTGCTCTGGACTCCCATTGTATTTCGTCCTTGTACTCACTTCCTTTGTTTTATCATTATTGTGATGTCACTATGATATCATAGTCTAGCCTCTTCTTGTTCTTTGCGCTCTTGTTCTCCTTCTGCACACTCCTTTGTGTCCCTCTACAGAACAACGCTCCTTGTATTGTGTGACTCTGTGTTACTTCTGTTGTACTAGTGTCACCCCTCTGTATAGTATAAGTAGAGTACCCTGTACGCTCTGGCACCACACCAGTTCCTCATCTGTTGTGTGCCAGGTATGTTTCCTATTCCTGTATAAACACCAGTTCCTCATCTGTTGTGTGCCAGACACTACCTCTGCTTCACTTGCAAGATTACTCTGTTGCTGCTTCCAGCCACCCTCTGTATCTCACCACAGTCTACTTTGTCACTGTGAGTATAGTCCCTTCATGTGCGCTGTTCATCACTATACGCCTTGTTCTCCAGAACAGTACACTCCTTTGTCCACTTGTAGAACAATGTGTCTTGTATTTACTGTGACCAGCTGTTACCTGCGTCACCCTGTATTTTGTATAAGTAGTGCAGCTTGTATGCTCCTGGTCCACATCAGTTCTCATCTGTTGTGTGCCAGGTATGTCTCCTCTCCTGTAATATAATCAGTTCTCATCTGTTGTGTGCCAGACATCATTTGCTTCACTTGCTAGATCTTACTCTGTTGCTGCTTCAAGCCTACTTGCATATCTCACCACAGTCTTCCCAGTCCACTGTGAGTATGCCCTTCATGTATGCTGTTCATCAAAGGGATTGGTGGCCCCTAAAGTCCTTTGTGAGTGCCCCACGTGCTATGTCCCATACTCAGGATCTTAATGAAGCCTTTGCAGGTCGCCTTTTTGATGTATACATTTTCGAAAGCTTTGCTATCGAATACATGATGGTAACACCATCTAGGCTCGTTGACACGGTCAACCTAGTTTTTTGTATTTATACGAGTTATCAATTTGGCGTCACATATTTTGGGGATTATCGATCCAACCAATTTGACCTGTGGTGAGCCGATCAAAAAGTACCGTCACAGTGTTGTTAGTTGAGGTCCTTATGGGCCTTCTAGGAGCCAAGCTGTACGTCTACTGTATCACGGAGTTCATCCTGAGACTTACAAATTTCTGAAGGCGATAACTTTATCTGCCAGTGGGTTGGTCTGTTGTGACCAACTTTGTCTGCAATTCTCATACATATGTAACCAGTTGTTTTGGCAATCTCTGTAGAGCAGTACGTTTGTCATGGTGAGTTCGTGAAGCAATTTTTACTGAAAGGAAGTAGCTTCTATGCGTATAGGGTCTATTGTCGTGAGTTTACTGACGTTTGTCTTTTGTGAGACGTACGGATTGACCCCTAGATCATGGCACATATGAACCTCAACCAGAACAGCACTTTGGAGTTGCTTACCATGAGACTTCTTCGAATGCGTTGGGTTCGTAATCCCCAAAATTTCCAAAATTTGTGATGACAACACGATAGGACCCGTAGACAACAAAGACTAGGTTGGCCGTCTCAACGAGCCTAGTCGAAGATGATGTCACCAGCACACATTGGATAGCGAAACTTTCGAAAATGTATACATCAAAAAAGCGACCTGCAAAAGCTTCATTAAGATCCCGACCATGGAACGTTGCACGTAGTAGGGGCACTCACAAAATACTTTAGAGGCCATCGGTCCCTTCAACTTGTGGTACTGCCAGTGTGGTTCCGGCCAAAATCCATGTGATGAGGGGCCGAGATGTATGCACTACAGCCTTTATGCGTTATGAGCGAGTCTACTGTATAAGACCGGACTTCAACTATAGAATTTGCTACAGAGTAGTGAAAACTTGAGCGAAAATTGGGATCGTAAGCTAGAGGCGAGACTTAGACTCACGTACATTCGAGAAGAGTAGATAACGGAAGCCAGATGGTCGCCGGTCACCTCGAGAAAAACCGAGACAAGTGGCTCAGATAGGTAAATGGGACCATCCATTTTATGAGATGAGAACGGAACGAGTCTTTTTTCCTTCCCGCCACCCCTTGCAACGAGCTTGCTTCCACGTCGGGCTGAATATGGTAATGGATTGATCGGAGTCAGATTCAGAGCGGTCGCGGCGGCTTGCGCGGTGGCGTTGTGGGTTGTGATTCTCGTGAAACGCCCCCACATGGGTACGTTCCGAGGGAGATCACATATCATCGCCTTCCTATTCGTGCAGGCGCCATGACAGCCTGAGACGCCTTTATCAACAGTGCTGCAAGTCGGGAAATACACCACTTCCATCACCCACCTTTCAAGTTTCTTCCCTTCCGTTGCTGTTGATTCTTATTCTCTGTCTTGATTTTTCATCTGCCATGCCCGCATTAATCCCTGTGGACAACACCCTTGGGGCGTTGTTTATTGGCACCGTCCTCTCGTCTATGTGTGTCCCACTATTTGTAATACAATGTCGCACGACCTGATCGAGCCCGATCCGCCATCTAGTTTGTATGGTGTCACCTGGTTGCAAGTCTATTACTACTACAGTGATCACTGCTCAAGGGACCGATGGCCTCTAAAGTATTTTGTGAGTGCCCCTACGTGCAACGTTCCATGGTTGGGATCTTAATGAAGCTTTTGCAGGTCGCTTTTTTGATGTATACATTTTCGAAAGTTTCGCTATCCAATGTGTGATGGTGACATCATCTTCGACTAGGCTGATTGACACGGCCAACCTAGTCTTTGTTATCCACGAGCCCTATCGTGATGTCATCACAAATTTTGGGGATTATGAATCCAACGCACTCAAAGACGTCTCATGGTAAGCAACTCCAAAGTGCTGTTCTGGTTGAGGTTCATATGTCCCATCTAGGGGTCAATCCGTATGTCTGCTGTGACACAGAGCCCGTCCTGAGACTTACAAAAGCACACGTCCTTCTGAAGGCGATAACTATATCTACCAGTGCGTTAGTCTGTTGTGGCCAACTCTTCTCCGCAATTCTTATGCATGTGACCCAGTTATGATTGAGGTTTCTGTCCAGCAGTACGTTTTCATGCCGAACTCACGGAGTAAATTTTATTGAAGAGGACGCAGTTTCTACGCGTATAGGATATATCCTCGTGAGTTTATTGGTGTTATTCATCTGTGCGAGACTTATTCTCGTTCAGTTGGCAAGGGTTCTCCATACCTGCCAGTAGCGATCGTACGTCTACGCAATTTATTCGGAGCTGGCATACTCACTCACATGAGAAGTCCGTCGTCTCACTGGCAGAGGTCGGTGAGTCACTCTGGGTAGCACACCTCGAGATTTTCACCCTATTTTCATCCGACTTTGGTAAGGTATTGGGACCGGTGTGTTTGTTCCTTTGGTCCCTTGATTTGTGGGTCAGCCATTACCCTCGTCTTCAGTGTACAGTACAAAAATGTTAGCCGCAGTTCCGCATATTCTTTCCCTTGGTTTTTTCTCACGGGTTTTGCATATAGCCTGAAGCACATACACGACCAGAGCAGTCGCTTTGAGGTGCGTTTTCCCCTCGCCTGATGATCTTGGCTTCAATCTCTACTAATCGCCGCTCATACCAGGAATTTTTAATTCCTACATTATCTTGCAAGGTTCTCTGCGACGTTCTCATCACTGTTGGAATGGTTTATTACCTCTTGAGTCATCGCACTCAAATCCGGAGGTACGTTTGTGCTTGAACAAAATGTCGTTACTCTGTTTACACCGGCTCTTGCTAGAACAAACAACGTACTGAACCTTCTCGCAATATATTTTATCAATTGCGGCACACTTCACCTGTGAGCCAATGCGCCGACTGGTGTTGACTCCTTTTCTAATAAATTGTACTATACAGAGTGTTTGCCATCTCTTGTGTCACTATGGTACTATTCACTTTTACCACCCGTGTCCTCTTGTCAAATATTGACTCCTTGAACAAAGCTCGCCAAGTATCGAAATACACTCATATACATCCCGTCCCTCTTCATCATGATTCGACTCTCACTCTGTGCATTCATGTCCGTGTGCGTCTTCTTTGTTCGTAATTCCTTTGCGATATTCCTGACATTCTACCCTAGCCTGAATTCACGAGATACCCTCCGCGAGACGCTCGACAGACGGGAAGATGTTGCCATGGTTACGAGCCGGGGTCGTATGGTCCCGTGCGGCACGCAAGATACAACAGAAACTAGCACTAACACGGCAGTTTCGAAGGGTCTCCCACTTTCAGATTTCTCCAACCCGTCGTTCTCGGATAGTGTAATAACTTTCGACAGAGACAAGTACCCAGGGTCTTCAATTAACGGTATGAGCGGGTACTAGATATATGGAAACAATTAGGCTATGCATTGATTCATTTCGTGCGTGGGTACCGTTGTTTCGCTTGCCTGGTTGGGCTATACTACAATCCAAAGAAATTCAAAAGGCGCTTTTTGTCCATGACGTACTAGCTGGCAGTCACGTGATGACAAATCGCTCTTGCAAATGTTGCTTACTTGAAGTTACTGTATCGCGCTCAGGCTGCAATGTCTCCAAACAACTTGAACACATCTGTCATAGATGTCCTTTCCGGCTGGACCAGTGCGCTCAATCATGCTTCGACTTGTGGTGAGTCTCATCTGTTCGTCACATAGTTACACTCTTGGTTACACTGGCACTGCGTCTCGCAGCCTATTTTCTCACTCACCTGCTAGAAAAAGCGAGCTGAGTCGCTCATCTGGGTAAATTCCAACGACAATCCGGATGAATTATGTCCCAGGTAGACTCAAATTGACAGAAAGCGCTGCCTGGCCGCTGAAACTCTACAGGCGGTTTGATAAAGCCTTCCCTCAGTTTGACAGTACCTGACTGTTACTGGGCCTAACGTACGTTGTTTTCTCATGGTTGTCGTTAGGAACAGGTGCGTGGTAACACACGCGCCAGCTATAGTATCACTTACGACCTCGCTCTTCAAGTTGTCAAGAATATCCCATTGGACTTGGTCGATAACATCAAACTCGGTGAAGCTCAGGCTTACTGTAAGTGGATCAAAAAACACGCTGCGTGCTCCCTCTTGCTTCTCACGCAGGATGGTCGCTTCGTCAAATATCAATTTCCCACTGTCAGCCTCATGCATGGCGTCTATTCTTCTCACACGCCATGTCAGGGTTCATCTACTACCGGAAGAGAGTACCTGGTTTCATCTATGATCTTTAGCCTCAGGACGCCATTATTTGATGGCGCACATGCCCCACTCATCTCGGAACATCGATCTATGTGGACGAACTCGGCGCGATGATATATCGCCCCCCTGTCCGCAACATGAGCGTGTTGCATCCCATTCGGTACTGCTTCATCGCCCACGTCGTCCTCCCCCAGCCTTTCTTAGTTCAGAATACGTTCTTGTATAATGGGTGAGATTCTTTTCTTTTCTTTTTTTTTTGATCCATTTAATGGGTGAGATTCCAGAGGTGGACCAACGCAGCGTTCCCGGCACCCCGTCGTTGATATAGTATGGCCGCGGCATGTTGCTGCTTTGACTCTTTGGCCTTCTCTGGGTACCACTTATTCCTCTTTTTTGGCGTGGTACTGTTCCTAGTATCCGTAGCATTGTCGCTTGACACACTACTAAATCTTGATCTCGTTGTCGGCGTTGGGCTTACTCACCTCAATGTCTATGGTTGACTAGTCCCTCTTGTAGACCGGGCGGATCAGTACAGACTCGGGCGCACAGGCTGGGCATATCATTGTACCGATTATGACGGTCACGCCCATTCTCACCCTTGTTCGATTTACTGGCTGCACTAGAAATCCATTCTTCCTTGTACGGTTTACTTTGTGTACGTGGCACTTATTCACGGCTATGCTGGATTGACTCCAGAAGTCCATATCAGCTCTCATGCATAAAACAAGCATTTCTAGATACAGTATTGTTGGAGGCAAGGACGGCCTCTGGAGGTGCGGTCATACGTGTCATAACCAGCAAAGCAAAGCCAGCGACTTTGAATCGCACAGGGACCGGGAATCGATGAGACTTGCTGTAGAATATACTTTCACATAGGGAGAAGATCTTAACGGATAACGTTCCCATCGTCTTCTGCCATTGTCCTGCAGGATCGTCTCGCGACCGTGGTCGCTGGACTCGTGGCTTGTGCGTATAGCGAGGAAAGGGATGACCTAGTTACGCTTCCAGTGTAAGGGCTTCAATCGCGATCCCTCATGCCCCAGGCTCTGCGCAGAGACAGGGACACCCTGAATGGCAGTGACTAAGACCCGCAATTGCCAATCCTGGATTCTCAACGAACCACTAAGTGCGACTATAGCCTTTCAAAAAAGTCGAAAGCACGACGGCAACGGAGTCAAGCACCACAACTCCGAGTTGGAAGGCAGACGCCGCTCAGCAAGCCGCTCAGGCTGGCATGCGCGTACTGTCACATGATGAGGCGATCCCAAACCGACGCTAGCCCCCATCTGTTACTCGTAATACATGGTTAGATGATCCCTCGATGTTGAAGTGAGTTTATTATTACCTTATCGATTGTTGCCTTCATGCTCGTGTGGACTTGGTGCAAACCCGCGCAAGTCCTCGTATCTTACATCGTTCGCTATTTCCAAGTTGTACAGATGCCCGGCCCTATGCCCCGGATCTCTTCCCGGTCGTACGCACCCGTGGATTCGTTATCCTTCGTTGCCCTGCGGAAGCAGAGCATAAAATTTACCTACTGTACAGTTCTAGTAGCTGTAGCTATTTAAACCGCCTTATTTCGTACTGTAGACCTCAGTGATTTGCCCTCTTGTGCGTGCAAATACTGAGTGGCTTCGTCTATTGTACAGACTTCGCCCGCACGCGTACACAAACACTCTAACTACCTACTCATTACCATTCCGAGTTCCCATACCTCGTAAGACTCGATTGTTAGTTATCGATGGGCATTCTGCCGTATACAGTATGTAAAAAGCCCGCCGACGGTTGGAGGGGAGGTGGGGGCCACTGGCAAGGAGGTGGCATTGAGGTGTGATTTTATTTGGCAGCGAGCGCTGAACTTCACTTCACAGCATGAGATCGGGCGCACGCCGACTGTGATAGCCCTGGGTAATCTAGACCCACTAGAGACTCGAGATGACCTTCAGAAACAGCGGAAGATCACATGTTAACTTGAAATGACTGGCCAGAGGCTGGGAAGTGCTCTCACGCCGATCGAACACACTTTGATCGTCCATCACCACCTTCCTATTACTAGTATTTGTGCAGCCGTCATCATTCTTGGCCGCCATGATAGAGGCCGTTATCAACAGCACTGCGAGTCGGGCTATTGAGCGCCCCCATCGCCCACTTTTTCTCCCCTTCCCGGGCCGTTGCTGTCAATTCTTGTTCTCTCTTTCTTGACTTTTATCTGTCATGCCCACATCAATCCCTGTGCACAACACCCACGGGGCGTTGTTCATCGCCAGCGTCCTCTCGTCTAGGTGGGTATCATCGTCTGTAATACAATGTTGCCAGTGCAGGACCTGATCCAGCCCGATCGGCCATGTAGTTTGTATGGTGTTACCTGGTTGCAAGTCTATTCCTACTATAGTGGTCGCTGCTCAAGGGATCGGTGGCCTTTAAAGTGCTTTGTGAGGGCCCCCACTTGTCATGGCATGTCTCATGCTCGGGATCTTAACGAAGCTCTTGCAGGTCGCTTTCTTGATGTATACATTTTCGAAAGCTTCGCTATCAAATACATGATATTGACATCATCGTCGACTAGGCTTGTCGACTCGGCCAACCAAGTTTTCGCTGTTTACACGAATTATCATGTTAGCGTCACGATTTTCGGGGACTACATATCCAACGCATTCAAACCACTGTTGTGGTAAGCCGCTCCAAAGTATTGTTCTGGTCAAGGTTCTTATGGGGCATCCAGGAGTCAACTCGTACGTCTACCGTGATAGAGCTCATCCCGAGACTTACAAAGCACATAAGGCGATTACTTTATCTGCCAGTGCGCTAGTCTGTTGTGACTAGCTTTTGTCGCCAATTCTTATGCATATGTAACCAGTTGTTCTTGATGTTTCTGTACAGCAGTACGTTTCGTGGGGAGCTCACGAAGCAACTCTTACTGAAAATGATGTAGCTTTTATGCGTATAGGATCTATTGTCGTGAGTTCCTATTGTTTCTTCAACTGGGAGAGACTTATTTTAGTCAAGTGGGCGGGGGTTCTCCATTCCTACCAGCAATCATCGTACGTCTACCCAATTTGTTCGGAGCTGGCACCCACTCACGTGAGCAGTCCGTCGTCTCACTGACATCACTTGGTGAGTTCCCCTCTAGCAGCATTCTTAGACGTTTTCGCCTCATTTTCCCGACTTCTGCAAGGTATTGGTGTCGGTGTGTTCTGTTCCTTTATTTGTGTATCGCTGAGGCCTTATAGTCGTCTGCAGCGGACTGTGCAGAAATGTCAGCCGTGATTGCACATGTTCTGTTCTTTATTTTTTCTCACATGTTCTGCATATAGTTTGAAGCACGTACACGATCCGGCGAAGTTTCACTTTCAGGCACATTTGTTCCTCGTCTGATGATTTTGGATTAAATTGCTAACCGACATTCGTACCAGGAGCTTTCCATTGCTTCATTATCTTGCAAGGTCCTCTGCGACGTCTTCATTACTTCTGGAATGGTTTATTACTTCTTGAGTAACCGTACTCAAGTTCGCAGGTACGTTCGTGCCCGAATATTGCAAGATGTCGTTGCTCTGTTTACACAAATACTCTCTCTAGAACCAACAACGTGTTAAGCCTTCTCGCGATTTATTCTATCAATTGCGGCACACTTCACTTGTGAGCCAGTGCGCCAATTGGTGGTGTCGACTTGTTTTCTGATAATTGGGCTATTCCGCAGAGCGTTTGCTATTGCTTCTATCGCTTTGGTACTATTCATTTTTACCTCCTGTGTCTTCTTGTTAAATATCGACTCGCCGAACGAAGCTCGCCAAGTATCCAAACGCGCTCATATACATCCCGCCCCTCTTCATCATGTATCGGCTCTCTCTCTGCGCGTTCATGGCCATGTGCGTCGTCTTCGTTCGTGGTTCCTTTGCGAACTTCCTGATTCCGGACATTCTATCCCAGTCTGAATTCACGAGATAACCTTCGCGAGAGGCTCGACGGACCGGGAGGTGTTGTTGCCACGTTCACCCAGCTCAAGGTCCGCACGGGTACCACAGTCCCTTGGGGCGCACAAGATACAGCGGAGCCAATCACTAGCAAGGCTGTTCCGACGACTCGGAGTCGTCCACAATTTTCGGCTCCCTCCGACACATCGTTCTCAGACAGTGTAGTAGCTTTCGACTCGGTCAGGGAAGGGTACCCACTCCCGGGCCCTGTAGCCGACTCACTCGGAGGTCATGACGGTATGAGCAAGTAGATACAATATATTAAAAACTATCAGGCTTGTTGGGATCGAGCCCGGAATGTTGCCGGAACGGACAACCCGAGGCCAGACCATTCAATTATGTAATCGCTAAATTACCGTATGATAGAATAACTGGATAATACAGCAGGTTCCATATCGATACTACAGCGAAATCCAAAATGGGGGGCCCCTTGCGACCACATTAGGCGTACAGGCTGAGTCTGAAAGGGTGTTCTGTTAACCATGCCGAAGTTTTTGCTCACAAAAATTTATTTGTAGTAATTGCGTGCTGTCCCAGCATCCCAGGATAACTATTTGATACCCAGGATAACTATTTTATAACTATATATTTGTGAGATACCAAGAATTTCAAACACTACTTAACTATGAACCCCGCATGTCAAATTTGGAGGTCAGCTGTCATCCATTTTTACTCAAGGGGCCTCCCATTTTGGATTTCGCTGTAGATACCCACCATTTTGAATACATAAGCAGACTCCCAATATGTAAGAGTGGGGTTCATAATTAAGAGAAGGAAAAACTTATTTGTAAATGGGTTATTTTACGAAATTGGGGTTATAGAATAGTTCTTGGAATAGTTATCTGCTTTCTCCATGCTCACGTGAAGCGTGAGCCCACCCTCTGTCTGGGAAAGTGCTGTAATGATCAGTGGACATCTCATGGTGGGCAGGAGCAGGTAAGCGGAATCCGCTTATAGTCAACTAAGGGGTCAATTAATGTCCAATATATTGACCACTTTGTTGACTTGACTGTTATTGTGAACTGTATCAAGACAATGGAATAATTTGTAGACCTCTCTCTATGTGTCAGATTTTACGATCCTAGAGGTGGGCTCACGACCGTGTCGCTACCACTTAGTTGTAAAGGGGACTACCAGGGAATCGCACAGGGCCCGGGCTCAATACCGGGTTGCGTACAATGGGGAGGGGCTTGATACCCTCGGGACTCGGGGATAGCTCAGGGACTGGGACCTGGGGGAAGGGCTTGATACCTTCAGGTACACGCTTGAGCCACCAAGCAGAGTGTTGTCTATTATAGCTAGACAAAGCCTTCTTGAGCCACCAAGAGAAGTGCCACCAATATAGCTTGGCAGAGCCTAGAATACTCTTGATGTAACGCCACCACTGGCGTTAGCCCGACTTGGACTTCGAGAGGGCGTTCACGACTTAGTGAAATATTCCTTGAGGGTCACGTGGCCTGATCTCGAGATACACGGCGCTTGTCTTGGCACGTGATCTGTAATGTACACTAGGGCAAGTCGTGCCACTAGGTATTCCGATCGATAAGGACGACTTGCACGAAGAGGCAAGTGAAACACGCGGGAGAGAGATGAGACGAAGTGGTGATTGAAGAAGACCAAGATGGCGAATCTTGGTCTTATCGAGCCACTATTTATACATATATGAGGTAGCTTTAAAGCTCCTCCCGAATCCGTACGATGAATAGCGTATGTAGCTCGGACCCTACTACCGCTATCCTAGTGTTGACTCATGCCCTAATGGCATGTGATTGTGACTCCTTGCTTACTGAGGCTACTAGTCCATGACACATTACTGCTTACTTGTGAGGTCATAATCGTAAGTAAGAGTCCGTTCCATGCGTACCGTGACACCACCCCCTTTTCAGCCGCGACGACCACGGCGCCGAGTGGGGCCGATCCCTCCGACCCATGCCTCCTGCCTCTCCGTAATCCTGTCCAATACGTTTGCCATCTCTAGTCTGAACTTACACCGGGCCAGCTCCGACTGTACTCCCCCGAGCGCTTGGGCGAGGGCGTGGAGGCGTTGCTCCATCCTCTCCGCCTCGTGTTTATAGGCTCGGAAACGAGTCACCTCTGCCTTCAACCCTACGTCCCTCAGCTCGTTGATGGCTCTGTCGGTCCGGTGTTGGTTGCTGTGCCCCCCTACGAGGGTGTATAAGTCCTCAGGGGCATAATGGGGCTTACCGGCCTCTCGAACCTGGGGTTCGGCATAGAGGGGGCGACTGTAAACCTTGTCGCTGTCGTCCACGAGCCCCAGGACGATGGGGTCTGGTCCGGCAATGATTTGGATGAAGGTGGCTTGGCGCGTCACCCCTTGTGTGTTGGTGATGGGGTAGTGGACAAAATCGTCCCCCCGATTGTGTTTGTATCCATGGGGTGCGGTGCGTGCCGACCCTCCCAAGTACCGGAGGCGAACCGCAGGTAGAGTGGAGTCTTCCGTGTCGACCACCACCCCGCCGCGGTATATGGGGCGGCCCGTGGAGTCGCAGGCGTACGGCGTTTCACGGGGGTCGTCAGAATCGGTGGCCGTGATAAGGTAGGGTTGCTCAACTGGGTACCACTCCCTTAGTGTCCCTTCTACTGCTTCGTACACCGCTCTCTCAGCGTCCCGGTGTGTTGGCGTCGTCGGTGGTAGATGATGGCTCGTCGGGCCGCGGCTACTGCCAGCTGTCGACGCTTCCAGTCCTCCACTGGTTCCCTCCAATCCCTTGTCTTCATCCACTCCTGCCACCTCAGCGTCACGGGCGTCTTCTTCTTGCTCGTTTTCGATCCGAGGGGGGATAGGTCGAAGTGGGGGACTCGCAAAGAGTCCGACAGCTGTACGAAGCCGAGTAATTTCGGCCTCGGTGTATGGGGCGGTGTTGAGGCGGTCGCCGTTGGAGTTGATGAGCCAGTATGTGGCGGGTTGGTCGGGTTCTTCGATGTCGAAGATGGATTGGGCGTTGGCGAGGGCTGTGCGGAGTTCTTCATGGGTGAGGCTGTCGACGAGGCGGGCAGCGAGAGGGGTGGTAGAGGTGGAAGCGGGAACAGACATTTGGGGTGAAGTGAGGAGTCCAGTGTGGAGAGGTGGGGTTTCGGTCGTGGTTTGTCCCCTTCTTATAACTGTCCCTCTTGCTTTCGTACTTCGTTTATACTCCGCTAAGGCTTCGTCAGCAAATACGTCATTTTCGCTGACCCACTGATTCTCCGAGTCTGGGTATCCCTTCCATTTCACGAGGTATTGGAGTTTCTTGTTCCGGCCGAAGCGCCTCGAGTCTAGAATTCGCTCCACCTCATACTCCTCTTCTCCATCCACTAGGTCCGGTGGTGGGCGTTGGAAGTTTTCCCCATGCATGGGCGTTTCTCGATAGGGTGTGAGTAAATCGATGTGAAATACGGGGTGGATGCTCCACTGTGTGGGAAGTTGGAGTTGGTAGTTGACCGGTGATAGGACCCATGTGATTCGGAATGGGCCATGCCGTCGTGCCGCAAGTTTGGTTGTCGGCTGATTGGTTCGTAGGTGCTTCCCTTCTAGCCATACCTGGTCTCCTATTTGATATTTGGGTGTGTTGCGGTGTTTGACCCATAGAGATTGTGCCTTTTGGATGAGGTTCTGGGCTTCTTTCCATGCGTCTCGGAATTGTTGGAGTCTTGTGAGAACTTGTGGGATGGGTGATGGCTTATCGATCCAATCGGCGCGAGGGTCATACCCCATTAGGAGCGAGAACGGGGACTTTCTTGTGGCTTCATGTGGCCAGTTGTAACGCCACCACAGGGGCGTTAAGTACGACGTGTACTTCGATAAGTCAACGGGATCGGCTAGGCGTGAACCGGCTAAGGTTCAGTTCGGTGATGAACAAGTATCACTTGGTCTCCCAGGGACACAAGGATATCAGCGGAAGTTCGAGGCTCAAGCGAAAAGGCGAGCGAAGAGGGACTCAAGCGCAAAGGCGAGTCAAGATCGTTCGTGAGGCAAAGACGATTGTGGTATTACACAAGAAGTCAAGTCTACCGTACAAGCTAGGTAGAGCGTAACTTATATACTACTACAGGTTGTTTGTGAAGTACAAACATATGACGCGATCCTGAGGTACTGGCCCCAGCGAGCTAATAAGGAAGTGCAAAGGGGAAGTCCGTAAAAGGTACAAGGGAATCCCGCGGGGGCACGCGGGGCTCAAATGACGTCAGCGGGCCCTAGAAGTCACAGCCCTGGCTTCCCTGCGGTCATGGGGTTGGTGCGAGATAAGAGGCGAGGACCGAATCGGAGCGGAACATGGGTAAACGTACACGCGAACGCGAGACAAGGCAGATAAGCAGATAAGACCTATCGTACAGAAAGACGAGAATCGTAACATTACCCCCCCGTCAGATTCGAAGTCGCCACGGCTTCGACTAGTCGCTGGTGTAGTACCAGTCATCTTCGACTGGCACTGTGTCTGGAGTCGGCGACGGGGGGCGGGGACAGATATGCCGACACAGGAAAAGATGACGACCCCGCTCACCACACTCTCGACATTGCTCATACTGAGGGCAATGTATCTCTTCGTGTTTGGCATCATACCGCAGACACTTACCGCACCACCGAGGGCGGTCATCTGGGTCGATATAAGCGGGGGACATAGGGGAGATTCGACGGATAAGGCACACATCGTACTGATGAGTACGACTGCCACACCACTGACACGGCTGCTTGGCCCTCCGTTGAGGGCACTGCGCGATCAAGTGGTCCGTCGACTTGCATTGGAAGCACTTGCGAGCTCGCTTGCTGCTCTCTCCCTGAAGGCGAGGC
>JAKELL010000421.1:0-37803 GCA_021524915.1 Lactarius akahatsu
CCAGATTTACAAACATCTCAAATGGCTTCGCCCACTTTCCACCTCTCCTTCCCACCTACCCTTGTCCTCTCCAAGTTGGACGGAACAAACTGGCAGACATGGGGAGCAACCTTCACGTCGCTCATGTTGATGAATGGAGTGAGAAGGCACCTTACTCACTCCCAACCTCCCCATGTCCCGCACCACCCTGCCCCTGCAGCAGGAGTTGTTGGTGCCCCCACCGGTCCAACAGACGAGGGTTTGGCCATTCTGGCCATGTGGGAGAAGCAGGAAGAGGTCATTACTGGCCTCTTATACCTTTCAGTCACATCAGAAGTTCTCTCGGGCATTGTCTCAGAGGCGCTGTTCCCAAGCGTCCATGACAAATTTGTCCACCTCGATCACCTCTATGGCCAGGTTGGCTCTATGGCCACCTTCAATCTTTGGGTGGGCTTGGCAAACACCAAGCTTCAGGAAGGTAGCCCCTTCCAACCTCAACTCCAAAAAATGCTGGATTCGAGGAACACCCTTGTGGAGCAGGGAATGCCCGTCTCAGACATGCAAATGTCTTTTATACTTCTAGACGCGCTACCCCCCTCCTACAGCACCATAGCAGGCACCATCCTCGCCTCTGGCCCCCCTGCAAACCTACAACCTCAGGACCTCATCAATAGGTTCATAAATGAGGAATCGCGCATCGCTGGTCCCCCGGCATCTTATAATAAGATAGCCCCCGTCAAAACTCACTCGCCTCCGCAGGCTCATGCGTCGCAGGCATCAGGCAGCTCTGTGTCTCCGGACATAGTCTGCCATTACTGCAAAAAGTCTGGCCATAAAAAGCCAGACTGTTATAAACTCAAACGGGACCAGGAGAACGCAAAGAAAGGGAGGGCTGGGCAACGTGGGAAAGCTGCCCAGAATACCATGACTGAAGCACCGGAAGCACTTCCGGGAAATAGGTTTGCTGCAGTCAATAGCATACCTGTACCAAAGAGCCGCCTATTTACAATAGTTAATGGCTCTGGCAAAATAGAGGAGGTACATGAAGTACCTCAGGTCTCCCTTTACATGATGAGTGTAAATCACTCTCAGATAGCATCAAGATGGATGATGGATAGTGGAGCATCAGCACATTTCACCCCGCACCTTGAAGACTACGACTCCTACACACCTCACGAAGGAGTAGAAGTGCTTCTAGGTGACAACTCTCTACTCAAGAGCGTTGGTACTGGTACGGTTACAATCTGAACCAACAGAGGCTATGACCTCAAAATATCAAATGTGCTACACCTCCCCAATACACACTCACATATACTATCCACGCCTGCCCTAACACAAAAAGGCGCCATCATCAGTTTTGATTCAACATCTTTTACTATAAGATTCAATGGAGAGACCATAGCGGAAGGACACAAGGCTTCAGGTCTATATTGGCTTGACGGACAACATATGAACTCAGTCCAAGCACCTGCATCAGCTAGCCTTGATGTCTGGCATCAGCGCATGGGACATATGTCCAAAGATGCGCTTAAAAGATATGCTCAGGAGTCTGTAAAAGGACTCCATATAAATAACTCACCAGTAGACGATAAGTTGTGCCATGGCTGTGAAGCTGGCAAATCAACACGTCTACCCTTTCCACCTTCCTCAAAATGCGCACAAGAACCTCTTGAAGTCGTTCATAGTGACCTTGTAGGCCCCATGCAGAGCCTATCCATACAAGGAAACAAGTATTTCGCCATGTTCATAGACGACTTCTCCAAAGCAGCAGTAGTTGTCTTCATGAAATCAAAGGACCAGTTTAAGGAAGCCTTTCTACACTACAAGGCATGGGCTGAAAAACAACTAAACAAGCCCATTAAAACCTTACACTCAGACCGTGGTGGCGAATACGTCAATAATGACTTAAAGCGCATACTTTTGGAAGCTGGAATTGAGCATACTCTTACAATGCCTCATTCTCCACAACAGAATGGGAGAGCCGAGCGTTTTAACCATACAGTTATGGAAAAAGGCACTAGCATGCTTCATCATGCAGGCCTTAGCCTTGGCTTTTGGGAACAAGCAGTTCAAACTGCTGTGCAAATCTACAATCGCACTCCCACTCGTTCTAATCAGTGGAAAACTCCGCTGGAGCTCTGGGATGGTACAGTCCCAGATGTCTCTTACTTTAGAGTATTTGGCTGCAAAGCCTACTATCATGTACCCGAACACAACCAGCGCAAATTAGATCCTAAAGCAAAGGAAGCCGTGTTTGTGGGCTATGAACCCCTATCAAAGGGTTACAAACTTTGGGATAGACATAGCCGGTGCTTTGTCTCTTCACGAGATGTTACATTTGATGAAAGCACCTTCCCATCCCTGAGTGACCTGGCTCGTCACTCTCAAATCCCTTCCCCTCCCGTGTCTGGTGAACTCGAAAGAGGCGCTGCCGGCGGTGAGATCTTCTTTGTAGTGCCTAGCCCGCCTACACCAGCTGTTGCCCCTGCGGCACCTACACCAGTCTTTGTACTCCCACCTATTCAGGTGCCCGCAGAACCTCAACAACAGCCTAGCACACCCCCCAACACCTCACCTGCTGCAGCAGACCAGACAATATATCACACTCCCCCCTCCCATGCTCCTCCCCCTACAAATACTGCACCCACCCACACTCGCACTCGCTCCACAAGGCGTGCTGCAGTGGTCGCTCCTATACCAGCCCCTAACGTCAATAGGGAAGTATCTCCTCCCAGATCTACTCCCAGATCTCCAAGGAATACTCAGCCGGTTTCGCCTGCCCGACCAAGGCGGAGCACTAGGGTACGATTCACGAATCCTCGCTATCTCCAAGAGGACGATGAATTCGTGCAAGGAAGCAGTAGGCTAGGAATGATGGACCTACTTAATGTGGCAGAGGTACCTGGCTACAGGGATCCTCAGACTTTTAAGCAGGCCATGGAGTCTGATCAAGCTGTCAATTGGCTTGAAGCATGCCAGTATGAACTGGATGCTCTCGACAAGCTTGATGTCTGGAGACTAGAACCCCTTCCTACTGAAAGGAAGGTGGTTAAATGCAAATGGGTGTTTAAAAAGAAAGCAGATGGACGCTTTCGTGCTAGGCTAGTGGCAAAAGGGTTCACCCAACTAGAGGGGGTGGACTTTGACGAAACTTTCTCCCCAGTTGCCCACTTCGAGTCTCTAAGACTCCTTCTTGCGTTGGCTACGCTTGAAGACTGGCACATTCACCAGATGGATGTCAAATCGGCATTCCTTCATGGGGAACTGGAGGAAGAAATTTATATGGAGCAACCTGTCGGTTTCGTCACAGCTGGCTCCGAGCACCTTGTGTGCCGGTTACAAAAGGCCCTTTATGGCCTGAAACAAGCTTCCTGCGCATGGAACATGCAATTCCATGGGGTCCTTTGTGACCTAGGCTTCATGCAGACGTACTCTGATGCAGGAGTATATGTGTATCATCTTCAAGAGGGGGGTGACACACTATTTGTGATCTTATATGTAGATGACATCACTATACTCGGGAGTTCCCTATCAAAGATCAATGATCTGAAAGTCTCTCTATCTGATCGATACGAGATGACCGACCTTGGTGAAATCCAATCATATCTCGGTGTTAACATCATCAGAGATCGTGCAAACCGCACTATGGAAATCAACCAATCAGATTACATCCATGATGTGGTGGAGCACTTTGGAATGATAGATTCCAACCCAGTATATACCCCTCTTCCCTCTGGCGCCGAGGCACACTTGATCAAATTCGACAATCAGGCCTCTACTTCTGAAATTAAGAAGTATCAACAGATAATCGGGTCCCTGCTATATGCGCAGATTGGAAGCAGACCTGACATATCCTTTGCTGTTGCACGCCTTAGTCAATTTGCTTCCAATCCCTCACCTCAGCATTTATGCCTAAGCAAATATGTCCTTGCCTACCTAAACACTACAAAGGACTATGCGTTACGCTATGCTGGAGGGATAAATGAAGATGGAGCTGGCCTTCATGGCTACTGTGACTCTTCCTGGGGAGATCAGGAAGAGAAGCACTCCACCTCAGGCTACATCTTCCTGCTTGCCAATGGAGCCATCTCATGGTGCACCAGAAAGCAGAAGACCATTGCCCAGTCTACCACAGAAGCAGAATACATGAGCCTTGCTGAGGCCTCTAACCAAGCTCAGTGGTACACTACCTTCCTAGGGGAATTAGGGTATGAGGTTACCTCCCCTATTCCCCTACACTGTGACAACAAGGGTGCTGTAGACCTAGCATTAAACCCTGTCACTGGAAGGCGGTCCAAACACATCCTGATCAAACACCATGTTGTCAGGGAGTATGTAGAAAATAAGGTCATAGACCTGATCCGTACTCCTACAGGGGAAATGGTTGCAGATGGACTCACTAAGTCACTGCCCAAAGAACCCTTTGACAAAATGGTCACTGATCTAGGAATGGTGTAAGAAGGGTCTTGTACACAGTCAATGGTCGTCGATCCTTGGTTTATCAACAAGGACGTCACATTGTTCTGTATAAAACACATCATGTTCTCTGATCTATGAGAGCTATGAAAAACCCTTCTTAGAACCCTGAAGGAGTTGGACCTTGTCCCAACTCAGTACAGAATCTCACCCTTCAAAAAGTAGTCCTCTATCACAGGACTATCATGAAGTGGGTGTAGAAACCGCTTCGGATTGAACATTATCTGCACAAAGATTTCAACCTCAATCCTGAACTTCTGTACAACTCTGGGCTCTATACAAACACCTGTACCTAACATGGACTGCCTCTATCATGGAGGGATGTTGAGACATGACTGAATCAAGTCACATGTCTCGTGGGATATGATTGAGTCATCCCATATACTAAATACGGTATCTGTCCCTTATGGACTAATTTGGACTTGGCCGGACTCTTACAGACCGCTTTTGTTTATCTTTATTATTAGAGTCACGTATAGACTCTTATTGTTCTTCATTGTTAAGATACCGGTATTGTCTGCTTTAGGCAGCTATTGTTCTCTGCCCTCCAATGGCATTTCTCCCTCTGGCGCACAGACCACCTGTATTGTGTTTGGATCACCTGTGCGCACAGACCATTCTTAGCTAAGTGTCCTGTATATAAGGACTGCTGTTTTCGCCTCTACACTTCAGAGTTCCTTCACCCTCTGAAGTGTAAGTTCCTTCCCTTTTACTCTACACTACCTTTTACTCACAGATGTCTTAGTACTTGTCTCTAGGTGTGTAGTAGTATTGCTATAGAGTTCCTTCACCCTCTGAAGTTACTTGTCTCTAGCTCTTTGCTATTAACCCTTGCTCGTTAGTTCTGTGCCTCAACAGTAGGACCCATCGACGGGGCAACCATCGACAGTACCACAGAAGAAAAAAGAGACTCAGGATCTGAACAAAATGACAATGAGTCAGAAGAGGAGGACCACCTCTCCCAAGTAAACGCCGAAGAACAGGAATGTAGCGTCTACCACGGACGTTTGCCTGACTTAGGCTTGTTGACGTGTGGCGATCCTTGAGAGTCGGAAGTTACGGTTAGCAAAGGTCTGAGGATAGAATGCGGGGTGAGGTTGAAGACTCTCGTCTCTTCCGAAGTAGGTGTGGAGGTCTTCTAGTTGGATAACGCCTGGAGGGATTGCGTCGATATACTTGGCGTTGGCACACGAAGTGCTGTCGATGATGAAGAAGGAGTGGTACGGAGATGCCACGCGATCGTTGCGATAGAGGTACACTTGATAAGCTGCGATGTCTGCAGGGAAGTCCACTGATCCGCGAAGGGACAGGCAAAGATAAGTCATGGGGATCCCTGGTCTAAGGGGATATGCCGGACGACTCACTTAAGAGGGGAAAGCCTCTTAGTAAAGACGAGTAGATGGTGGTGGTATTGGAAGAAGACCAAGATGCCGTCCTTGGTCTTCGCACTACTCTACTTATACAGATACGCGCGGGCTTTGAAGCGCCGCTTGAATGTTACTAGCCAATAGCGTAAGTACCGCGAACCCTAGTACAGCTATCCTAGTATGAGTCACTACGAGTCATTCTAGATCCGGTCCGTTATTGTACAATCACATATGCCGGAGCTTACCCGGCTGACTGATCTCATAAGTCCATGATGATATACTGCTGACGGTGGTGTCATAGCCAACGTGTCAGTGTCCACTTCTCGGCCCGAGGCGCCAATCGATCCCAAACATAACATCACCCCCTTCTTATGGTCGAGCCCCAGCTCGACTGCACTGGGCGGCCTCCCGTTCCTCTGCAACCTGCAACCCTGCCTGTACTCCTGGGCGGTATGAGTCCCGCTCTGCCTCGATGCAGGTGATCGCGTTGGCCCTCTGGAGCTGGAGCACACAATCCCTCCTTACCCGAGCTATCTTGTCCAGCTCGTCCATTTTCTTCGCCAACTCCGCCTCCTTGGCCTCGTACCCAGCCTGTGCGCAGCGGTAGCGATGAACCTCCGCAATGAGGGTGAGGTCCTTCATGCCCGTGAGGGCACGGTCAACTGATTCGCGCATGGAGCTGCGCTGATCTAAGAAGATCAGGTCGTCGTCGTAGTAGTGGCCGTCCGCGGGGTGGTCGTAGTTGGGGGCGGCGTGCACAGGCTTCCCATATTGCTGGTCGCTGCCCCTCCTGTAGGCGAGGACAAATGGGTCCGCCGTGAGGATGAGCTGCGTATACCGAGCTGGGTGCAGCCGGTCTTGAGCATCGCGGATCTGGAAAGGGTGTACTCCCCTGTTGTGTTGGAACCCGACGGGTGGAGGAGTCTCCACTTCACGTCGGGAAATCGGGCTGTGTTCTTCCGCACGGTACCGGCGGACCTGGGGTCGAGCAACTTTCGGCATACGGATAGGTTCCCCATTGGTGGTGCATAGTGGTGGGGTTTCGTTGTGCGTGGTAGTGAGGTGGTTGCCGTAAGTGAGGTGTTCGTGTAGAGGGCAATGTTCCTCCGATAGGTATTGGTCGAAGTCCCGGTCCTCTTGAATCGGAGTCTCGTCCGAATTGGGTTGAGCTGTCGTCGACATGTTGGTCGGCAAAGGATCTCTTGTACCAACTCTGGTAGAGGTTGGCGAAGGAAGTAGGGATGGTACGGGGGTCGGTGGATGACTTGTTCCATTGTGAATGGACTGGGGAAGCGACAGGGGTGATGGTGGCGCGTCTTGAATGATGAGGGTAGGCTGGATTGATACTGGGAGTAGGTCGTCGAGGACATAGTGGACTTGAACTCGAGGAGAGGACATGAGT
The DNA here is from genome assembly GCA_021524915.1 of Lactarius akahatsu. Lineage (NCBI taxonomy): Eukaryota > Fungi > Basidiomycota > Agaricomycetes > Russulales > Russulaceae > Lactarius > Lactarius akahatsu. The sequence continues at coordinate 7,225 of JAKELL010000421.1, forward strand.
ATGTGTGAGAGGAAGAGAGGGAGATGGGGACGTCTCTTGGGTTTTCCCTGCGCTTATATGTGTTTCCCTGGCGGGGTTTGAACGTTTGAACTCCCGGATTGCTTCATCAGCGAACACGTCATCCTTTGTAACGCCACCACAGGGGCGTTAAGTACGACGTGTACTTCGGTAAGTCAATGGGATCAGCTAGGCGTGAACCGGTCAAGGTTCAGTTCGATGGTGAACAAGTATCACTTGGTCTCCCAGGGACACAAGGATAATAGTGGAAGTTCAGGGCTCAAGCGAAAAGGCGAGCGAAGAGGGACTCAAGCGCAACGGCGAGTCAAAGGCGTTCATGAGGCAAAGACGATTGTGGTATTACACAAGAAGTCAAGTCTACCGTACAAGCTAGGTAGGGCGTGACTTATATACTACTACAGGATGTTTGTGGGGTACAAACATATGACGCGATCCTGAGGTACTGGCCCCAGCGAGCTAATGAGGAAGTGTGAAGGGGAGGTCCATGAATAGTACAAGAGAATCCCGCGGGGGCATGTGGGATTCAAATGACGTCAGCGGGCTCTGGAAGTCACAGCCCTGGCTTCCCTACGGTCATGGGGTTGGTGCGAGATAAGAGGCGGGGATCGAATCGAAGCGGAACATAGGTAAACGTACACGTGAACGCGAGACGAGACAGATAAGCAGATAAGACCTATCGTACAGAAAGACGAGAATCGTAACATTACCCCCCCCGTCAGATTCGAAGTCGCCACGACTTCGACTAGTCGCTGGTGTAGTACCAGTCATCTTCGACTGGCACCGTGTCTGGGATCGGTGAAGGGGGGCGGGGGCAGGTATGACGACGTAAAAAGAGGTGACGACCCCGCTCACCACACTCTCGACACTGCTCATACTGAGGGCAGTGTATCTCCTCGTGCTTGGCATCGTATCGCAGACACTTACCGCACCACCGAGGGTGGTCATCTGGATCGACGTAGGCAGGTGACATGGGGGAGATCCGACGGATGAGGCATACGTCGTACTGATGAGTGCGACTGCCACACCACTGACACGGCTGCTTGGCCCTCCGTTGAGGGCACTGCGCAATCAAGTGGTCTGTCGATTTGCACTGAAAGCACTTGCGAGGTCGTTTGCTGCCTTCCCCTTGAAGGTGAGGCATCTCGCAAGGCCCTCCGGCGCGTGGGGGAATGGGGATGGCCTCGGGAGTGGACTGTGGGCGTATGAGCTTGGTCTGGAGCTCGTCAAATTTTTCTGATATGAGTGGTATGACACATGCGTACTGCAACCGCTTCCGCACACTTGCGAGGTCCATATCCATGTGGAAGCGGTCACGTGTGAGGTCTGTTTCCAACCACCGGAGCTCAGACTCGCGAACTGCGATTGCGTCCTTACGCAGGAGGCACTCCCGGAGTCGAGATACATCCGCGTGGATGCGGACACTATGCAACTCCGTCAAGACCTCGTTGATGCATATAGCGCGGGGGTCGTGGGGGTGGAACATGGCGAGTTGCTGGTCCGTAACGTGCTGAGGGAGCTGTCCCTCATATACCCCTTGCAAGTAGACCGACTGCACGTAGCAGGGGTGTCCCCTCCCCATGGTCCCTACGACCTCCTGGTAGTTTTTTTGGTAGTAAATGAAACGCGCTATTTGTTTTGGATATCCCGCGTTCCCAATTTTCATGGGGAAGTATAGAAAGGTGAGGTCGGGGTCGTTGAGGAGGAAGGGGAGTCCCGGGTCTATGGTTTCTTCTTCTTCCTCGTCTTGGAGGAAGGCTATGGTCGGATTGGGTTCGACGATACGAGGTTGAGTGGTAGGTGTGGTTATATGACCAATTCCGGGAGGGAACGGGGGAGTGGGAACGGAGGGGGCGTGTACATTTACTGGGGTGTCAACGGACGGGGCAGTGATGGTGAGCAATGACGTGGTAGCCTCTTCTCGCGCAAGGCGATCAAGGGCGGGAGTGATTAGGGACAGGACGGGGGGATCGGGACTGGGGACCACAGAGTACGGCGTACAACCCTCCGGCTGGGAGGGGACACCCTGATCCTGTGAAGGTACCATCAGTTGCTCGAGTATAAGTTGCGCTGGTGGGCGTGAAGGGATTTTAGACATGATGGGAGTGGTCGTCATGGTATAGGAGATGAGAGGAGGGGGGACGCGTCGTTTAGGTCTGTGAGACGTCGTCTTATATCTTTCGTCCAGCCCCTTCGGCAGTCGGATTGTGCCGGTAGAAATCGGCGATGAGGTCAGGTGCGTGTTGGACGTTTTCAAGGGGTTCCCACGAACTATCGCTTACGGGAAATCCCTTCCACTGAATTAGGAATTGAAGTTTGCGTCCTCGACCATAGAGCCTTGATCCGAGGATTTGCTCCACTTCGAACTCTTCTTCCCTGTCGATAAGGTCAGGTGGGGGTCGCGTGAAGTTTGCCCCGTGTAGCTCCGTCTCCTTATATGGGGTGAGGAGGTTGGCGTGAAACACGGGGTGAATCTTCCATGACTTTGGAAGTTCTAACTTGTAAGACACCGCTGAAAGGGCCTTCTTGATGCGGAATGGCCCGTGGCGTTTGGGGGCTAGTTTGGCTGTGGGGTAGAACGTTTTAAGGTTCGTCCCCTCTAACCATACTTGCGCCCCTTCTTGGTAGGGAATGAAGCGAGTGCGCCCTCGCTTCATCATGAGTTCTTGGGCGTGCTTGATACAGTCTTGTGCGTGTTGTCGGAAGTTGCCCATATCTTCCAACCGTTGGTCAACCGATGGGGAGGTCGTGGGTTTCGACATCCAATTGGTGCGTGGTTCCCATCCCATGATGAGCGAGAAGGGGGAGTGTTTTGTTGTCGCGTTGGGCCACGCGTTGTGTGCGAACTGTGCCACAGGGAGGGCCTCTGCCCAGTTATCCTGTTGCACGTTACTCCAGTGGCGTAGGTATTGTTCTAGCCATTGGTTAGTACGTTCCGACTGTCCATCTGTTTGGGGGTGATACGCCGATGAGATATTTTGCCTAATTCCGAGAACTTGGCAGAGTTGTGTCATAAATGCGGATGTGAATCTGGGGTCTCGATCGGTGATCAGTTTTCGGGGTATGCCGTAGTGGGGGTAGACGTGGCGTAGGTATAGCCGGGCTACGCCTTCCGCGGTGATTGTCTCGTTACACGGGATGAAGATGGCTGCCTTGGAGCAGTCGTGGTCGGTGATGGTGAGTATCGAGTCATATCCTTGCGACTGTGGTAGCTTCGTAATAAAGTCCATAGCTATGACTTCGAAGGGTTCTGCGTCTGGGTCGGTTGTGATGGGGAATAAGTGGGGTTTTTGTCGATGGGGATTAATTTTGTTGGCTTGGCAAGTGGCGCAACCCTTGACGTACTCCTCCACGTCTTTGCACATGTTGGGCCACCAGTAGTCTCGTTGCAGAAGTTCGTAGGTATTTGTGATTCCAGGGTGTCCCATTGCGGGTGTGTCGTGGAAAAAGGTGATTACCCCCCGCTTAAGATCGTTATCCCCAATAACGACAAGGGCGTCGCCTTTCCACCATAATCCTCCATGCTTCTTCAGACTGTGTGGCTCAACCCAGCGCAGCACTTGTGATTTGTCGAGGTTTTGCGCTATCTGGGTCCAAATGTCCATGTCGTGCATTGACATTTCCGTGGCTCAGATGAAGTGGTCCGCCGGGAGGACGATGACATCGTTGTTATCTCCGTCACCTGGTGCGTAGTCGGCTCGTCGAGACAGGGCGTCTGCACGACCATTCCGGATTCCAGACACATGCTTCAATACGAAGTCGTAGTCCGACAATTCTAGGAATTCGCGTGCAACTCTTCGGCTGATTTTTCGCGGCTCCTTCCAGTACTGAAGGTTGGTGTGATCAGTGTGTATGATGATTTTGTGAGGAGAGCCGATGAGGTATGTGCGCCAGGCGCGTAATGCCTTGACTACTGCAAGCAATTCTCGATCGTAGATGTCGTAGTTCCGTTCAGCTTGGGATAATGACTCTGAATGGAACGCTACTGGGTGGAGCTTTTGGTCGCTTCCTAATTGGTTGAGGACAGCGCCAATGGCGACGTTGGATGCGTCTACTTCCATCTCAAAGGGTTTTGTTAGGTCGGGGGAGAGGAGGACTGGTTCCTGACATATTTGGTCTTTGATACGTTCGAATGCACGTTGTTGGTCTGCCCCCCAGTGCCACGGGGTGTCCTTTTTTGTGAGGTCGTGGAGGGGGCGTGCGATTGTCGAGAAGCCTTTGATAAATCGGCGGTAGAAGTTGCAGAAGCCGATAAAGGCGCGCACTTCTCTAAGGTTTTTCGGGGGTTGCCATTCGCGAATCCCTCGTACTTTTACAGGGTCCATTCGCAGCTTCCCATGTCCGATGATGAGTCCGAGGTATTCCGTTTCGTGGACTTCGAACTCGCACTTCTCTGGCTTGATGTACAGGTCGTTCTCTTCGCAGAGAGTTAAGACCTGGTGGACTCTTTCTCGATGGCGTTGGAGATCATCAATGGTGGCAATGAGGATGTCATCCATGTATACAATTACTTCGTTCGTCAGCACCGGCCCTCGGAATGTGAAGTCCATCATTGCTTGAAACGTTGCGGGGGAATTCGTGAGACCAAAGTACATCACAAGTGGTTCGAAGGCTCCTTTGTTCGTTTTGAAAGCTGCCTTCCACTCGTCTCCTTCGTCTACACGGATGTTGTTATACCCCCAACGGATGTCCAGTTTGGTGAAGAGCCGTGCGTCGCGGATTTTGTCAATGAGTTCAATAAATGAGGGGGAGTGGGTAGTGGTTGCGAACGGTGACTTCGTTCAGTTGTCGATAGTCCTGTACGGGTCTGAGCTTCCCGTCTTTTTTCTTTATGAAGAAGAATGGTGAGACGTATGGGGACTTCGACGGTCGGATATATCCCCTCTCTAATTGCTCGGCGAGGAATACATCGAGGGCTTTATCCTCTTCCTGGGTCAACGGGTATACCTTGCAATCCATCGTTGCAGGTGCATTCGGTGTCAGGTCAATGGTGTGGTCCCACGGGCGCTTTGGTGGGAAGCGATGGGATGCTTCCTCGTCAAACACCTTACGATACCGCCGGTACTCTGGTGGTACCATTTCTTCAAAGGTGCGCGTCTCTCGCTTCGCCGCTTCCCGCTGGGCTAATTCTGATGCCGTCGTGGTTTTTCGCAGTAACGCCACATACAGCTCTTGTTCGTCATCCGCGATCTGTTCCCATGCCTCTTCATCGAGTTGATATGTCTCCAACGCCCGTATGGATGCTTCTACGGGCGTGGCTTCGTCCGATGACTGGAGGCTGGATATGACCACTGGTTGAAAGTCCTCGTCCAGCGTTGCCTCTCCCCACTTCACAAGTGGTTCGAACGCCGAGAACCACGGGTAACCCAGTATGACTTCGTCTCTTCCCAAGTTCGTTACTAGGAAGCGAAGCGTTTTGGTGTCATTTCCTGTTCGGACGTTCAGGTCGGTGTATTGGGTGATTGCCCCATCTTGGTTGTGCATCCCGTCCACATTCCAAATACGTATGGGTTGTGTGATGTCACGTGTTCCGATCTGCAGCCTTTTTAGGAGCGAGGCGCAGATAAAATTGTCCGTTGCTCCTGAGTCTAGGAGTACTTGTCGTTCGGCCGTTGCGTGTGCAGATTTAAAGAGTACTGGGATTAGCATAGATCGGTATCTGCTATGGTACACGTTTACATTGAGTGCTCTAGCCCAGGCCGTCGGGTTCAAGCGTCGAGAAAATCCTCCTTCGCGAACAGTTTTTCTACCATAAGGTCTCGTACCTCCAGGGGTTGTGCCTTCATCGCAGCGATCTGTGCTTCAGCCTGTTCTTCCGTCGAAAGTACGCGGTTAGATTGTATGGAGACAGTAGTGACGGCGGGAGTTGGTATGGTCGAGGAAGTGGGGATGGGAGCTGGTTGGACGGTCGTGGAGGATGTAGCAATTCGAGCGCCCTTTTGTGGGCAGTTACGCGAGATGTGCCCCGCAGCGCGGCATCTAAAACAGCGCCCCTCCTTTTAAAGTTGGATTCAGTCCGCGTTGGTGAGAGCCACGGAGGCTCGGGCGCGTCCAACATCCATGGCATTTGTGTTACGATTCGGATTGATCGGCGCCTCGGGCCGGGAAGTGGACACTGACGCGTCGACTATGACATCGCCGTCAGCAGAATATCGTCATGGACTTGTAGGATCAGTCAGCCGGGTAAGCTCCGGCACATGTGATTGTACTATTACGGATCGGATCTCGGGAGTGACTCATAACTAGGATAGCTGTACTAGGGTTCACGGTACTTACGCTACTGGCTAGTTAGTATTCGAGCGGCGCTTTAAAGCCCGCGTGTAACTGTATAAGTAGACGAGCGCGAAGACCAAGAACGGCATCTTGGTCTTCTTCAATACCACCGTCATTTACTTGTCTATACTAAGAGGTTTCCCCTCTTAAGTGAGTGTCCGGCATATCCCCTTAGACCAGGGATCCCCGTGACTTACCGATTACCTGTCCCTTCGCGGATCAAGTGGACTTCCCCGCCGACATCGCAGCATACCAAGTCTTCCTCTATCGCAACGATCGCGTGGCATCGCCTTATCACACTTTCTACATTCTTGACAGTGTCTCCTGGGCCAACGCCAAATACATCGATCGGATCCCACCAGGAGTTCCTCAACTCGAAGACCTCCACGCATACTTCGGGCGTGACGAAAGCCTTCAACCACATCCCGCCTTCTACGCAGAAACCTTCGCCAACCGCAACTACCGACTCCTTAGGATCGCCACTCGCCAAGAGGCCTAAGTCAGGCAAGCGTCCGTGGTAGACGTTACATTAAGACCAAGATCCCACCGTGGCCAATCCTACAACCAAAGAACTTTGGGTCCCGTTCAGACCCTACTACATCGACAGGAGAGGAGATCGCAACGTCCCAAAGAGATACTTGGGATCCGCATTTTGGAAAGACGACGCAGAGACACCAGGCTACGTCACTTATTATTTCGATCGACAGAATAACTCGCAACTCATCCCAGTAGAGTTCAACTTCGACAATCACTGTTGGGTAGAAGTTCGTTGGGACGCTGGAAGGGAAAAACTCCAAGCCACCAGGCCAGCAAGCTCGATCCTCAACCTAGATATCAAACAATCGGAAGTCGTCACCAGAGACCAGTGGGGAACAATTGACGGAGAAGACGAAGAACCCATTAGATCCCCAACACCCAAAACACCCGCACCATCACCATCGATCAAAAGCAACCCAGAAGAAATCGTCATCAGAGACGAACAAGAGGAAGAACAGTTAAAACAAATTGCTGAGTTGATTCCCACTGATATGTCGATAACCATCCCAACTATGGCCGCAGCCCGAACAGCCTTACTAGGCAAGGGCACCGAGTACCAACCACTCTCCGGAGGACCACCCGACGGAGGAGGAGGAGGAGGAGCACCACCAGGAGGAGACCCAGACGACAACCCGCAAGAGGACCAAGCAGGCGTACCAACGTTCATAATGCCCGACACCGACAAATTTATCGGAAAAGAACCCAAGATCTTCACGGGAAATCGTGACGAAGCAGAAGCTTTCCTCGCCCAATGGAACCGGTTCGCAGGAGTCAACGCCGCCAATAAAAGCCTCAAAATCCCTTACATCAAGGCGATGATGTTCCTCACCTATGTCCAGGGACCACTCGTCGACGAATGGGCAACCGAAACAGCCAAATGGCTCGACGCCCAAGCCAACAGAAACGACCCATGGCTCTGGGCAGGGGTAGAGCTCGCGTTCAAAGGACAATTCCGCGACAACCTGGAAAAGGATCGCGCAAGAGTAGAACTCGACAAAGGGTTCAAGATGATGAACGAGGACATTGACAGCTACGTCACTAAATTCGAAAAGCTGATCCGACAGGCTGACTACCGGTTGGACGAACCACTCGTTCTCGACAAGTTCACCAGAGGCGTTCCCCTCAAACTATACCAAAACGCCTACCAATTCCACAACCCGCGCAGCTACTCCCAATGGAAAAGCGCGCTCATCAAGCAACAGAAGAGATATCTGCACATAAAGGCCAGAGAAACCGGCTTTGGAAGGCAACCACAAATGGCACAACGACCTCGTCCAAACCAGCCACTCCGATTCCAACCTCCGCAACGGCAAGGAAACCAGCAAGGGTGGCAACAATACCGCAACCACCCAGACGCAATGGACACCACTCCTGGAAGAATTAGGGCAAGAGTCGCGGAAATAGGCGACTGTCAATAGAAACCACCCGGAGGATCCAAGAGACTGGACCCCAGGAGGAAGGCCCCCATTCCCGCCAAGAGGCGGATTCATGCAACGCAGAGGAGGAGGACGCGGAGTCCTGAACATAAGGGACGTAACCTGTTACAACTGTAACCAGAAGGGACACCTTCTCACGAGATTGCAACCAGCCACGAAGGGCGCGAGGGAGAAGCGCATACATCGAGGAAGTCCCTACCGCACCGCAGAGCGTAGCAGAAGAACCTCTCATCGACCTGGACGAGCCAGTCCAAGGCAACAGGGGCACCGCCAGCTCTCAAGTAGGCGACCTGCTAACCCAAGTTGTGGCACTGCCAGAGGAGCAGAGAGGAATGTTTATGAGGGAAATGATGGGGAGACAGGATTTTCCGAACGCCTGAACCCAACGGCCTGGGTGAGGGCTTTAAATTGTAACTCAACGTTTATCACGCACTATCGATCTATGCACGTCCCAGTTTCGATTCGCACGAGTTACTTCATGGCCGACAAGAAAGCATTAGTGGACTCTGGAGCCACTCACAACTTCATACACCCAGACTTCGTAAGAAGAATGCACCTGGGAACCAAAGAACTACCAAACCCGCGTAACATATGGAACATTGACGGGACGCACAACAAAGGGGGAAAAATCACCCATTATGTCGATTTAAACATACAAACTGATGGAAAACTCAAAACCATCCAGTTCCTAATCACCAACGTAGGAGGAGAAGACATCATCCTCGGTTACCCCTGGTTAGCAACATTCCAACCACGGATACAATGGGCCTCTGCCACAATGGACACAAAACAGTACCCCATCATCATCCGAACCACCAATCCAAACAGACCACCGACCCAAGCAGCAGTCCAAACGGAACTTCGAAGCATCATTACGAAAATGCAGGATGACGAACGAATGCAAGCCTTCGAAGAACTAGAAGAGACCGTTCCGGTACACTTACGAACCACGGCAACCGATCTGGCAATAGCGGCACACGAAACAACGGAAAAGAAGGAACTCCCAGAAGAATACAAAAGACACGCAAAAGTATTCAGCGAAGAGGAATCCCATCGATTCCCACCGTCTAGACCCTGGGATCACGCCATCGACCTCAAACCAAATGCCCCAGACCACATCAATTGCAAAATTTACCCGCTCAACCAAACAGAGGACAAAGCCCTAGAGGAATTCCTGGACGAACAATTGGCAAAAGGATACATCAGACCGTCTAAATCACAGTACGCAGCCCCTTTCTTCTTCGTCAAAAAGAAGGACGGAAAACTACGCCCGGTACAGGACTACAGAGAACTCAACACTTGGACCATACGCAACCAATATCCTCTACCACTCATACCTCAGCTAATCGCGGACCTTAGTGGAGGATGGATATTTTCAAAATTCGACGTCCGGTGGGGGTACACCAACATTAGAATCAAACCCGGCGACGAACACAAAGCGGCATTTAAAACCAAACGAGGATTCTTCGAACCCCTGGTAATGTACTTTGGGATGACGAACGCACCGGCAACGTTCCAAGCTATGATGAACTGGACCTTCGCTCCGCTCATCGAACACCATGAGAAGAAGGGAACTGTTATTCGGGTATACATGGACGACATCGGAGTAGCCACGGCCACAACAAGAGAAGCACACACAGAAGCCATTCACGACATCCTAGACCTGTTGGAACAAAACGACCTGTACCTTAAACTGGACAAATGCACATTCCACTCAGACACCCTCGATTACCTGGGGGTAATCATTAAGAAGGGGGTGGTTCGCATGGACCCTGTCAAAATCTCCGGAATCCGCGACTGGCCGGTCCCCAAAAACGTCAAACAGGTACGATCATTCCTAGGATTTTGCAACTTTTACCGCGCTTTCATCCGAGGTTTCGCCAATCACGCACGACCCCTCAACAAACTCACGCGCAAAGATACGGAATGGCAATGGGGAACAGAACAACAGACAGCATTCGACAAGCTCAAAACCCTTGTAACAGAAGAACCAGTGCTCAAACACCCGGAATTGGACAAACCAGTTCGAACTAGAAGTCGACGCCTCGGGATACGCAGTAGGAGCAGTACTACTCCAACGCGACAAAGACAACAAACGACACCCGATCGCCTACTACTCCAACACCCTCAATGCAGCAGAAAGGAACTACGACATCTACGACCTGGAACTGTTAGCCATCGTCAAAGCACTGAGAAACTGGAGGCCCTACCTTGCCGGATCCCCCCACAAAATCAAGGTGTTCTCCGACCACATGAACCTGCAATACTGGAGATCCCCACAAAAGATTAGTAGACTGGGTAGCAAGGGAAGTGCTAGAACTCTCCGAATACGACATAGAGATTCACCACATCAAGGGTACGGCGAACGGGAGAGCGGACGCCCTATCAAGGAGACCCGACTACGACCAGGGAGAGCACTGACAACGAGCAAGTCACAGTACTCCCGGACCACATATTCGTCAGAGCTGCGACCATCGACACAACGGACAACCCAACACGCATGAGCACGACAATTCCCGTGGAGGAAATGCAGCCCACGTACCCAGTATACACCCAGGACAACGACACTATCACGAAGTGGATAGACCCACACAAACTCAAACGCATCGAGGGCACCTGGTATAAAGAGGGGCGAAGGGTGGTCACAGGCGACGCTCACGAACGGAAGCGTATTATACAAGCCCACCATGACACGCTCGCTTACGGACACCCCGGAATCAACCGAACCATCAAACTGATCGAAAGGTACTATTGGTGGCCAGGACTCCGGCCAGAAGCACAGGATTACGTTAAAGGATGCGCCGACTGTCAACGAATCAAAGTCAACTAACAGACCAACACGCGCACCCCTACAACCAATATTCCCGAAACCGGAAGCAACCCCGTTCGAGGTTATAGCCCTAGATTTCATCACCAAACTACCCCAATCGAACGGCTGCGACTCCATACTGACAGTGACAGACCACGACTGCTCTAAAGCGGCAGTATTTATCCCGTGCCTGGAAGAAATAAGCGCAGAAGGAACTGCGGCCCTGTACGTGACACATGTTTTTCCCAGATTCGGACTGCCAGCGCGCATCATCAGCGATCGAGGACCCCAGATTCGCATCAAAGTTCACCCGCGAATTATGCCGAATACTCGGCATAGAACAGAACATCTCCACCGCATATCACCCCAGAACCGATGGCCAATCAGAACGAACCAACCAATGGCTAGAACAGTACCTGAGGTTCTGGGTCAATGAACGACAAGACGACTGGACGCAATACCTACCAATGGCAGAATTCACGCATAACAACTGGCCCAACGAATCGACCAAGGAATCTCCATTCAACGTCCTCATGGGGTACAACCCACGCGCTGATTGGATCGATCGACCATCCCCTATCCCACAGGTAGCGCTGCGGGCGCAGCAATTCAAAGAGGCTAGAACGCGCGCCCAGGAACTGATGATCAAAGCGCAGCAGGGATGGATCAAACACAAGGACACCCCAAAATACCAAATCGGGGACCTCGTGTGGCTCGAAGGGCGCCACCTACGTACCAACCAACCAACGGCAAAACTCGCGCCCCGAAGACATGGACCCTTCCAGATCGTCCAGGTGATGTCCGCAGTCAATTACCGTCTAGAACTTCCCCACGCAGTGGAGCATTCACCCAGTATTTCACACGGACCTTCTCACTCCGTACAAAGAAACTCCCACACACGGACCAAACTATCAGCGCCCACCACCGGATCTGGTAGACGGAGAAGAAGAATACGAGGTCGAGAAGATTCTAGACTCCCGGCGATTCGGCAGGACAAGGAAGTTGCAGTATTTGGTCAAATGGCGCGGATACCCGGACTCGGACAATCAGTGGGTCTCCAAGGATGACGTATTCGCTGATGAAGCAATTCGGGAATTCAAACGTTCAAACCCCGCCAGAGAGACACATATAAGCGCAGGGAAATCCCAAGAGACGTCCCCATCTCCTTCACCCACTCTCCTACATACTCATGTCCTCATCCCCAGTCCAAGTGCACTATGTCCTCGACGACCTACTCCCAGTCTCAGTACAACCTACCCTCATCGTTCAAAACGCGCCACCATCACCCCTGTCGCTTCCCCAGTCCATTCACAACGGAGACAGTCGTCCACCTACCCCCATACCATCCCTCCTTCCTTCACCAGCCACTACAAGAATTGGTTCAAGAGATCCTTCGCCGACACACATGTCAACGACCGCGGAGCCCGATACGGACGAGGCTCAGGTTCAAGAGGACCGGGACTTCGACCGATACCTATCAGAGGAACATTGCCCTCTACACCAACACCTCGTCTACGGCAACCACCTCACCACCACGCACAACGAAACCCCTCCGCTATGCACCACAGACGGAGAGCCCATCCGTATGCCGCCGAATCCTCGACCCAAGGTCCGCATCTATCGTGCGGAAGAACACAGTCCGGTTTCCAGACGCCAAGTGGAGACTCCTCCACCCTTCGGGTTCAGACACAACAGGGGAGTACACTATATCCCTTTCCAGATCCGCGATGCTCAAGACCGGCTGCACCCAGCTCGGTATACGCAGCTCATCCTTACGGCGGACCCGTTCGTCCTCGCCTACAGGAAAGGCAGCGACCAGCAGTACGGGAAGCCGGTGCACGCCGCCCCCAACTACGACTACCCCCGAGACGCCGCGTACTGCGACGACGACCTGATCTTTTTAGATCAGCGCAGCATCATGCGGGAATCGATGGACCGCGCCCTCACGGGCATGAAGGACCTCACGCTGACGGCAGAGGTTCATCGATACCGCTGCGCCCAAGCGGGGGTGGAAGCGAAGGAATCGGAATTGGCGAGGCTCACGGAGGAGTTAGACAGGGTCGCCAGGGTGCGACGGGAGTGTGTGCTCCGTCTGCAGCGCGCCAACGCGATCACGCGCATCGAAGCGGAGAGGGACTCTTACAGGCCGGGCTTGGAGGCGGGACAGCAAGTTGCGGAGCAGAGAGAGGTAGCCCAGCGGGGTCGAGCTGGGGCTCGACCATAAGAAGGGGGTGATGTTACGATTCGGATTGATCGGCGCCTCGGGCCGGGAAGTGGACACTGACGCGTCGACTATGACATCGCCGTCAGCAGAATATCGTCATGGACTTGTAGGATCAGTCAGCCGGGTAAGCTCCGGCACATGTGATTGTACTATTACGGATCGGATCTCGGGAGTGACTCATAACTAGGATAGCTGTACTAGGGTTCACGGTACTTACGCTACTGGCTAGTTAGTATTCGAGCGGCGCTTTAAAGCCCGCGTGTAACTGTATAAGTAGACGAGCGCGAAGACCAAGAACGGCATCTTGGTCTTCTTCAATACCACCGTCATTTACTTGTCTATACTAAGAGGTTTCCCCTCTTAAGTGAGTGTCCGGCATATCCCCTTAGACCAGGGATCCCCGTGACTTACCGATTACCTGTCCCTTCGCGGATCAAGTGGACTTCCCCGCCGACATCGCAGCATACCAAGTCTTCCTCTATCGCAACGATCGCGTGGCATCGCCTTATCACACTTTCTACATTCTTGACAGTGTCTCCTGGGCCAACGCCAAATACATCGATCGGATCCCACCAGGAGTTCCTCAACTCGAAGACCTCCACGCATACTTCGGGCGTGACGAAAGCCTTCAACCACATCCCGCCTTCTACGCAGAAACCTTCGCCAACCGCAACTACCGACTCCTTAGGATCGCCACTCGCCAAGAGGCCTAAGTCAGGCAAGCGTCCGTGGTAGACGTTACAATTTGGGTCGCGGTTCTTACTGAGGGCTTGTACCCACTGTTCGCGGTTATGCCCTCCCTTCTTTTGATGCGGGGGGTGGTTCTTGCCGAGTCGGTCCTTCAAAACCAAGTACTCAGCTTGTTGTAGTCGAGCAGCTCGTTTCCAATCTTCCCACGTAACGGGGTGTTGGAAACAAATGGCATTAATAACTAACTGGTTCGGGAGTCCATCTTGGAATAACTCCAGTGTTGTGGCTTCGTCCGGGCCATAGCCGGCTTTCGTGGTCAGGTTGTCAAACTGGGCAATGTAGGAGTCAATGTCCTCTCCTTTCATCACTAACGTCTGTAAGGCTTTACGGGCCTTCATCTGTTCCGCAGTGTCGGTATACGCCTGCAGGAACCGGGTTTCTACCTCGTTCCAGAGGTTGTTTTGGGTTCGTAGGACTCCTGCCGCTATTTGGTCTTCGAGTCATCTCATCTGCTCGTCAACCCAGTCATCGACGAGCGGCCCTCGAATATAGGAGAGGAAGGCCATGGCCCGTTGCCCTGGTATCGCAAGCAGGTCCACTGTCGGGTTCATCCCACAGTATAGTTTAAAGGCGCATAGGAACGCCTTGCTCTTTTCTCGATTCCCATCAAACTCAGGCGGGGGGTTTCCTCCCAGGCGGCCATTGCCACCGGGGGCTGGTGCCGGTCCTCCGGCTGGTGCCGGTCCACCGCCACCGCCACCACCGCCACCACCACCACCACCACCACCGCCACCGCCACTGCCACCGCTGGCGGGAGTTCCTCCGGTAGGCGCTCCACTTCCGCTGGGTGCTCCTCCCCCACTTGTGAGGGTGGTGCTTGCGGACGCTTGTCCTTGTTGGGCCATAGTGTGCAATGGGAATGCCGAGGTGGGAAGGTTGGTTGTTGGCACAAGTATGCTCGGGGATGGGGTACTGGGAGGATCGATAACGATACCTGAAGGATTGGAGGATCCCAAGGGTCCGGTGTTCAGGGTGAGGGGTACTGGTCCTGTAGTGTACCACGCTCCCTCAGATGGGGAATATTCAATAAAGGCCCAGAGGTGCCTGTCGTTGAGGTAATGGATCTGTCGATATGATCGTGTCGAGGGGTCAAAGATGAAGTACCCTTCGACTCCGTTGTGTTCTGCCCAGACCGCGGTTCCTTTAACTCTGTCTGATAGGTCGTCTGAGCTAAGGCAGTCAATATATTCGGGCCTAAACTTGGTTCGGCTGCGACTAGACGTCGCCACTGTGAGAGACTTGACTTAATGTAACGCCACCACAGGGGCGTTAAGTACGACATGTACTTCGGCAAGTCAACGGGATCAGCTAGGCGTGAACCGGTCAAGGTTCAGTTCGATGGTGAACAAGTATCACTTGGTCTCCCAGGGACACAAGGATAATAGCGGAAGTTCAGGGCTCAAGCGAAAAGGCGAGCGAAGAGGGACTCAAGCGCAACGGCGAGTCAAAGGTGTTCGTGAGGCAAAGACGATTGTGGTATTACACAAGAAATCAAGTCTACCGTACAAGCTAGGTAGGGCGTGACTTATATACTACTACAGGATGTTTGTGGGGTACAAACATATGACGTGATCCTGAGGTACTGGCCCCAGCGAGCTAATGAGGAAGTGTGAAGGGGAGGTCCATGAATAGTACAAGAGAATCCCGCAGGGGCATGCGGGATTCAAATGACGTCAGCGGGCTCTGGAAGTCACAGCCCTGGCTTCCCTACGGTCATGGGGTTGGTGCGAGATAAGAGGCGGGGATCGAATCGAAGCGGAACATAGGTAAACGTACATGTGAACGTGAGACGAGACAGATAAGCAGATAAGACCTATCATACAGAAAGACGAGAATTGTAACATCCTTGGAGACCCACTGGTTGTCCGAGTCCGGGTATCCACGCCACTTGACCAAATACTGTAGTTTCTTCGTCCTGCCGAACCACCGAGAGTCTAGAATCTTCTCGACCTCGTATTCCTCTTCTCCATCAACCAAATCTGGTGGTGGGCGCTGGTAATTTGGGCCATGTGTGGGAGTTTCTTTGTACAGAGTTAGAAGGTCCGTGTGGAATACTGGGTGAATGCTCCACTGCGTGGGAAGTTCTAGGCGGTAGTTGACTGCGGACATCACCTGGACGACCTGGAACAGGCCATGCCTTCTTGGCGCGAGTTTCGCGGTTGGCTGGTTGGTACGTAGGTGGCGCCCTTTGAGCCACACGAGGTCTCCGATTTGGTATTTTGGGGTGTCCTTGTGTTTGATCCACCCCTGCTGCGCTTTGATCATCAGTTCCTGGGCGCGCGTTCTAGCCTCTTTGAACTGCTGCGCCCGCAGCGCCACTTGTGGGATAGGAGAGGGTCGATCGATCCAATCAGCACGTGGGTTGTACCCCATGAGGACATTGAAAGGGGACTCCTTGGTAGACTCATTTGGCCAATTATTGTGCGTGAATTCCGCCATTGGCAGGTATTGCGTCCAGTCATCCTGTCGCTCATTGACCCAGAACCTTAGGTATTGTTCTAGCCACTGGTTGGTTTGTTCCGATTAGCTGTCAGTTCTGGGGTGATACGCCGTGGAAATGTTTTGCTCGATTCCGAGTATTTGGCATAGTTCACGGGTAAATTTTGATGCGAATCTCGGATCTCAGTCACTGATGATGCACGCTGGCAGTCCGAATCTGGGGAAGACATGTGTCACGTACAGGGCCGCAGTTCCTTCTGCGCTTATTTCTTCCAGGCACGGAATGAACACTGCTGCTTTTGAGCAGTTGTGGTCTGTTACCATCAGTATGGAATCGCAGCCATCCGATTGGGGTAGTTTCGTGATGAAGTCTAGTGCTATGACTTCGAACGGAGTTGCTTCTGGTTTGGGGAATATGGGTTGTAGAGGGGCGTGCGTTGGTCGGTTGTTGACTTTGATTCGCTGACAGTCGGCGCATCCCTTGACATAGTCTTGTGCCTCTTGCCGAAGGCCTGGCCACCAATAGTACCTTTCAATTAGTTTGATGGTTCGGTTGATTCCGGGATGTCCATAGGCGAGCATGTCATGGTGGGCCTGTATAATACGCTTTCGCTCGTGAGCGTCCCCAGTAACCACTCTCCGTCCTTCCTTATACCACGTATCTTCAATGTGCTTGAGTTTGTGTGGGTCTACCCATTTCGTGATGATCTTGTTGTCCTGGGTGTATACAGGGTGTGTAGGTTGCATTTCTTCTACTGTGATTTCCGGGTTTATGCGTGTCGGGTTCTCCATGGTGTCGATGTTTGCAGCTTGGACGAATATATGATCAGGGAGTACTGTGACCTGTTCATTGTCGTGTTCTCCCTGGTCGTAATCAGGCCTCCTTGACAAGGCGTCGGCTCTTCCGTTTGCTGTTCCCTTGATGTGGTGAATTTCTATGTCGTATTCGGAGAGTTCCAACACTTCCCTTGCCACTCGTCTGCTTATCTTTTGTGGGGATCTCCAGTATTGCAGGTTCATGTGGTCGGAGAACACTTTGATTTTGTGTGGGGATCCCGCAAGGTAGGCTCTCCAGTTCCTTAGTGCTTTGACGATGGCTAATAGTTCCAAGTCATAGATGTCGTAGTTTCGTTCTGCTGTGCTGAGGGTGTTGGAGTAATATGCGATTGGGTGTCGTTTGTTGTCCCTGTCTCGTTGAAGTAGTACCGCGCCTACTGCGTACCCCGAGGCGTCAACTTCAAGTTCGAAAGGTTTGTCCAATTCTGGGTGTTTGAGCACTGGTTCTTCCGTTACGAGGGTTTTGAGTTTGTCGAATGCCGTTTGTTGCTCTGTTCCCCATATCCATTCCATGTCTTTGCATGTGAGTTTATTGAGTGGTCGTGCATGTGTGGCAAAATTTCGGATGAAAGTGCGGTAGAAGTTGCAAAACCCTAAAAAGGATCGCACCTGTTTGACATTTTTGGGGGTTGGCCAATCACGGATTCCAGAAATTTTGACAGGGTCCATGCAAATCACCCCCTTCTTAATGATTACCCCCAGGTAATCGAGGGTGTCGGAGTGGAACGTGCATTTCTCCAATTTGAGGTACAAGTCATGTTGTTCCAGTAAGTCTAGGATGTCATAAACTGCTTCAGTGTGGGCTTGTTCCGTGGTGGCTGTTGCGACTCCTATGTCGTCCATGTAGACGCGTATGATAGTTCCTTTCTTCTCATAGTGTTCAATGAGTGGTTTGAAGATTGAGTTCATCATCGCCTGGAAGGTTGCCGGTGCGTTTGTCATGCCAAAGTACATTACCAACGGTTCGAAGAAACCCCGTTTAGTCTTGAACACTGCTTTGTGTTCATCTCCTGGTTTGATTCTGATGTTTGTGTATCCCCATCTGACATCAAATTTGGAGAAGATCCAGCCTCCGCTAAGATCTGCAATTAGTTGAGGTATGAGCGGGAGTGGGTACTGGTTGCATATGGTCCATGTATTGAGTTCCCTGTAGTCCTGTACCGGCCGTAGTTTTCTGTCCTTCTTTTTAACGAAGAAGAATGGAGCTGCGTACTGAGACTTTGATGGTCGAATGTATCCTTTGGCCAACTGTTCGTCCAGGAACTCCTCTAAGGCTTTGTCTTCCGTTGGGTTAAGTGGGTAGACTTTGCAGTTGATGTGGTCTGGAGCGTTTGGTTTGAAGTCGATGGCGTGGTCCCATGGTCTAGGGGGTGGGAATCGGTAGGATTCTTCTTCGCTGAATACTTTTGCGTGTCTCTTGTATTCGTCGGGTAGTTCCTTTGTTTCTGTTGACTGTGCCAAGATTGCTAATTCCGTTGCCGTTGTGCGTCCGTGTATTGGGTTCATTTCCTCTTCCAACTCCCTGTGAGCTTGTTCGCGTTCTTCGTCTTGTATTCTTGTGACGATGCCACGGATTTCTGCCTGGATGGTAGCTGTTTTGTTGGGGTTAATGGTGCGTATGATGATTGGATATTGCTTGGTATCCATGGTGGCAGTGGCCCATTGTATGCGTGGTTGGAACGTTGCTAGCCAGGGGTACCCTAGAATGAGGTCTTCCCCTCCTACATTGGTGATGAGGAACTGAATGGTTTTGAGTTTCCCATCAGTTTGTATATTTAGGTCAACATAGTGAGTGATTTTCCCTCCTTTGTTGTGCGTTCCGTCTATGTTCCAGATGTTTTGGGGGTTAGGTAATTCCTTGGTTCCTAACCCTATCTTCTTTACGAAGTCTGGATGTATGAAGTTGTGGGTGGCTCTGGAGTCCACCAGTGCTTTCTTTTCGGCCATATAGGAGCTCGTGCGAATCGAAACTGGGACGTGCATAGATCGATAGTGCGTGATAAGCGATGAGTTACAATTTAAAGCCCTCACCCAGGCCGTTGGGTTCAGGCGCTTTGAAAATCCTGCCTCCCTGCCATGTCCCTTGCAAACACCTCCCTCTTCTCCTCTGATAGGGCAGCGATACGTCCCATAATGCCGTCTATCTGGGGGTCGGTGTCTGCGCGGTTGGCTTGGACTGGTCCGTCGAAGTCTATAAGGGCATCTCCTGCTACGCTTTGAGGGGCGGTAGGGATTTCTTCTATATAGGCTCCCCTGCCCCGTGCCTTCCTTGGTTGGTTACAGTCTCGTGAGAAGTGACCTTTCTGGTTACAATTGAAACAGGTTACGTCCCTGAGGTTTAGGACTCCGCGTCCTCCTCCCCTGTGTTGCATGAACCCAGCTCTTGGTGGGAACGGGGGTCTTCCGGGGGTCCAGTCCCTTGGATTTTCTGGATGGTTGCGGTTGATGTCACCTATTTCGGCGACTCGTGCCCGGACTCTCCCTGGTGTGGTGTCCATTGCGTCGGGGTGGTTTCGGTACTGTTGCCACCCTTGTTGAGTTCCCTGCCTTTGCGGGGCTTGGAACCAAAGAGGTTGGTTCTGGCGAGGCCGTGGCATGGCCTGTGGTTGTCTTCCGAATCCATCGGATCTGGCCTTCATATGCAGGTATCGTTTCTGCTGTTCAATGAGCGTGCTCTTCCATTGAGTGTAGCTGCGCGGGTTGTGGAATTGATAGGCGTTCTGGTACAGCTTGAGGGGGACACCTCGTGTGAATTTGTCAAGGACCAGTGGTTCGTCCAACCGATAGTCAGCTTGTCGGACTAGCTTTTCAAATTTAGTGACGTAGCTGTCAATATCCTCATTGATCATTTTGAACCCCTTGTCGAGTTCCACTCGTGCGCAATCCTTTTCTAGGTTGTCACGGAATTGGCCTTTGAATGCGAGTTCTACTCCTGTCCAAAGCCACGGGTCATTCTTGCTGGCTTGGGCGTCGAGCCACTTGGTGGTTTCTGTTGCCCATTCGTCGACAAGTGGTCCTTGGATGTAGGTTAAGAACATCATGGCTTTGATGTACGGGACCTTGAGGCTTCTGTTTGCTGCATTGACTCCCGCGAATCTGTTCCACTGGGAAAGGAATGCTTCTGCTTCATCACGGTTACCTGTGAATATCTTGGGTTCCTTTCCTAGGAACTTGTCTGTGTCAGGCATTGCGAATGCGGGTACGCCTGTTTGTCCATCGTCGTGAGGGTTGTCGCCCGGGTCTCCTCCTGGTGGTGGTGCTCCTCCACCTCCTCCGCCTCCTCCTCCCTTTTCATTGGGGGATTCTCCGAATATTGCGGTTCTGGCTTGTGCCATTGTTAATGTAGTGGTGCCGGACATGTCTGTGGGGATGGACTTAGCGATTTGTTCGAGGCGTTCTTCCTCTTGTTGGTCCTTGATGATGCGGATCTCTTCCGGGTTGCTTGTGATAGATGGGGATGGTGCTGGTGTTTTTGGTGTTGGCGAGCGGACTGGTTCTTCTTCTTCTCCGTCGATTGGTCCCCACTGATCTCTGGTGGTGATGTTTGATTGGAGGATATTGAGGCTGAGACTCGAGCTTGCTGGTCTGTTAACTTGGTATTTGTTGTGTGCGTCGTTCCACCAGATTTCGACCCAACAGAGGTTTTCAAAGTTGAATTCTACGGGGATGAGTTGGGATTGTCCTTGTTGGTTAACGTAGTAGGTGAAGTATCCCGGGTTTTCTTCGTCGTCCTTCCAAAATGCGTTTTCTAGATATCTCTTTGGGACGTTGCGGTCTCCTCTTCTGTCGATGTAATAGGGTCAGAAGGGAACCCAGAAGTCCTTGGTTGTTCTTGTAGGATTGGCCACGGTGGGATCTTGGTCTTAATGTAACGTCTACCACGGACGTTTGCCTGACTTAGGCTTCTTGACGTGTGGCGATCCTTGAGAGTCGGAAGTTACGGTTAGCAAAGGTCTGAGGATAGAATGCGGGGTGAGGTTGAAGACTCTCGTCTCTTCCGAAGTAGGCGTGGAGGTCTTCTAGTTGGATAACGCCTGGAGGGATTGCGTCGATATACTTGGCGTTGGCCCACGAAGTTGTAACGTCTACCACGGACGTTTGCTTGACTTAAGCTTCTTGTCGAGTGGCGATCCTGAGAAGTCGGTAGTTGCGGTTGGCGAAGGTCTCTGCGTAGAAGGCGGGGTGTGGTTGAAGGCTTTCGTCACGCCCGAAATACGCGTGAAGGTCTTCGAGTTGAGGAACTCCTGGTGGGATCCGATCGATATACTTAGCGTTAGCCCACGAGGTACTGTCGAGGATATAGAAGGTGTGATAAGGCGATGCCACGCGATCGTTGCGATAGAGGAAGACTTGATATGCTGCGATGTCGGCAGGGAAGTCCACTGATCCGCGAAGGGACAGACGAAAGGTAAGTCACGGGGATCCCTGGTCTAAGGGGATATGCCGGACACTCACTTAAGAGGGGAAACCTCTTAGTATAGACGAGTAGATGGTGGTGGTATTGAAGAAGACCAAGATGCCGTTCTTGGTCTTCGCACTAGTCTACTTATACAGTTACGCGCGGGCTTTGAAGCGCCGCTTGAATACTATCTAGCCAATAGCGTAAGTACCGTGAACCCTAGTACAGCTATCCTAGTTTCGAGTCACTACGAGTCATCCGAGATCCGAGCCGCTATCGTACAATCACATGTGCCGGAGCTTACCCGGCTGACTGATCTACAAGTCCATGACGATATTCCGCTGACGGCGATGTCATAGTCGACGCGTCAGTGTCCACTTCCCGGCCCGAGGCGCCGTTCGATCCGAAACGTAACAGAAGTGCTGTCGATGATGAAGAAGGAGTGGTACGGAGATGCCACGCGATCGTTGCGATAGAGGTACACTTGATAAGCTGCGATGTCTGCAGGGAAGTCCACTGATCCGCGAAGGGACAGGCAAAGATAAGTCACGGGGATCCCTGGTCTAAGGGGATATGCCGGACGACTCACTTAAGAGGGGGAAGCCTCTTAGTAAAGACGAGTAGATGGTGGTGGTATTGGAAGAAGACCAAGATGCCGTTCTTGGTCTTCGCACTACTCTACTTATACAGATACGCGCGGGCTTTGAAGCGCCGCTTGAATGTTACTAGCCAATAGCGTAAGTACCGCGAACCCTAGTACAGCTATCCTAGTATGAGTCACTATGAGTCATTCTAGATCCGGTCCGTTATTGTACAATCACATATGCCGGAGCTTACCCGGCTGACTGATCTCATAAGTCCATGACGATATACTGCTGATGGTGGTGTCATAGCCGACACGTCAGTGTCCACTTCCTGGCCCGAGGCGCCAATCGATCCCAAACGTAACAAGGAAGAACTAGCGAACCTCGCCACAGGAATCACGCTCAACGAAGCCCCCCAAGCTGAGCATATTATAATACACCTGCCAAACGAGATGACAACCACACAGACAGAGCTGGTCTACGCACTCCAGCTAGATCCCACATAGCAACCACATGAGGGAGTCCCCACTGACCTACTCCCCATAGACCCAAGCATGGGACACCGAATGACAGCAGATGACGCGGCACTGATGAGAGGCATAGGACCAGACAAACCAGACCCCCCAGGTGGAGGACCACCCGGAAGAGGCCCTGGAAGGGACCACCCACATGGAGGGGGAGGCAGTGGACCAGGAGGGGGAGGAGACCTGCCAGGGGGATTCCCGGGAGCAGCCCCTATCGGCAACCCGCCTCGATCATCGGACAGACTACAAGGAAACCCACCTATGGTCTTTAATGGCGACCGCACCAAAGCCCTACAGTTCCGAGAACAATGGAACCTCTACCAAGGAGTCAACAGCACCAGCAATATCATGCACAACTACTACTGACGATCACTCCTCTTCCTCGGATACATCCAGGGAGAACTAGTTAATGAATGGGTGATGTACATGATGGACTGGCTAATGCGCCAGATCGACGCCGGATTCCCTGAACACACCAGACGCCTCTGGGAAGAAACCCTCAATGCCTTCACCAGACGATTCGCCAACACCATGGAGAAGGAACAAGCCCAAGCAGAACTACGCAAAGGCATCCACATGAAAGACAGAGACATTGACAGCTACGTAGCCACCTTTGAACGACTAGCTCGACAGGCTGACTACAACCTCAACACCCCCCAAACACTGGACCTGTTCACGGCAGGACTGCCAAAAGCATTGTTCGCTAAAGTATACGAGCGGTACGAACCCGCCACATTCGAAGCGTGGAAGCAAGCCACAATGAAGAAACAGCAGCAATACATGCACCTACAGGCACGTCTTAACTCACTAAAAGCATCCATTCCGAAGACTACCCTGTGCCTCAGCCAGTGGGGACCTCCGCAGGGCGGATGGGCACCGCGAAATCTACCCCACCAATACAACCCCAATGCCATGGACACCTCCGCAGACAGAGCACGAGCCCGAGGGGCAGAAGCAGAAGACGCACAGGGAAGACTCGCAGGAGCAGAATACGTGCTCAACCGGCAGAGACCGCCCTATCCACCACGAGGGGGACCGAGAGGGCGAGGACAAGGAAGAGGGCCTCCCTGAGATGCAAGGGAAGTAATCTGCTACACCTGCAACCAGAAAGGACACTTCAGTCATAACTGCCCACAGCACTGCAACAACGCACAAAGCGGCATCAGCAGGAGGGTAGACTCGGACCACTACTCACCGGAACCACACACCCAAGTACGTGTGGCCATGACGCCACAACAACAGGCCCAAGAATGGCTTCAAGGAGTGGCAGGAGCGCCGGACGAGGTGAAAGACTTGGTCCTACAAGATCTATGGGGGAGAGAGGGTTTTCCAAACGCCTGAACCTGTCGGCCTGGGTGAGGGCACTTCGTTGTAACTCTGTAATAATCACACACTTTCGATCGCTACGAATCCCAGTTTCCGTTCGAACAAGTTACAACATGGCCGAAGTAAAAGTGCTGGTGGACTCGGGAGCCACAGATAGCTTCATCAAACCCGCATTCGCAAGGCGAATGGGAATCGGTCTCCAAGAGTTGGAGACCCCCAAAAAGATATGGAACATTGACAAGTCCGAGAATAAAGCCAGGCTAATCACGCACTGCGCAGATCTCGACGTGCAAACCAAAGGAAACCACAAAACAATGCGTTTTCTGATTACCGACACAGGAGATGAAGACATCGTCCTAGGATACCCATGGCTAGCAGCATACGAACCACAAATCAGCTGGCAACACGCAGTCATCAAAGAGGACGCGTACCCGGTGGTTCTTAGAACCACACGACCCCTGGACAGGCGACAGGGAGTGACCATCACATTTTCCCCTACTGAGTTCACCAAAGAGGAGAAATACCAAACCATTAAGGAATTCTACCACGACTGGGACCAAGCCAGACTGCGCTCCACAGCTGCCGATCTCACCATCGCAGCTCAACAGTACACAAAAACCACCAAACTCCCTGAAGAATACGCAGACTTCGCCCAAGTATTCAGCGAGAAAGCATCTCACCGATTCCCGCCATCTCGACCATGGGACCACACCATCGAGTTCAAAGAGGGAACCCCTGACGCCATCGATTGCAAGATCTACCCAATGTCTCGAAGCGAAGATGCCGCCCTACAAGAGTTCCTCGACGAGCAACTTAAGAAGGGCTATATCAGACCATCCAAATCTCCCTACGCATCCTCCTTCTTCTTCATCAAGAAGAAAGACGGAAAACTAAGACCAGTCCAAGACTACCGAAAGATCAACTCTTTCACCATGCGTAACCAATACCCACTGCCACTAATACAAGAGCTCATCATGGACCTGGGCAACGCAGACATCTACACTAAGCTCAACATCTGCCAAGGATACAATAACATCCGCATAAAAGACGGGGACGAAGGCAAGGCCGCATTCAAAACCCCCCGTGGATTCTTCGAACCGCAAGTCATGTACTTTGGCCTGACCAACTCTCCAGCCACATTCCAAGACATGATGGACTCCCTCTGCGCACCTGCCATCACCAAACACGAAAAGCTAGGGACCACAATACGGGTGTACATGGACGACATTGGCATAGCCTCCCGAAATGGGCACGCAGGTCACATCGCAGCCGTATGTGACATACTTCAGATCGCCAAAGACAATGACTTGTACTTCAAGCTAGAGAAGTGCATCTTCAATGTGTCATCCATCGATTACCTGGGGGTAATCCTTGAAAAGGGGGTGACTCACATGGACCTGGTCAAAGTCGCAGGCATCCGCGACTGGCCAACACCCACCACTGTCAAACAGGTCTGATCCTTCCTCGGCTTCTGCAACTTTTACCGCCTCTTCATCAAGGGCTTCGCCACACATGCATGACCACTAAACCGACTAACAAGGAAAGACACGGAGTGGCAGTGGGGTCGCAAAGAAGCCGCATTCGCCAGGCTCAAAGACCTGGTCACCAGTGAACCAGTACTCGCACACCCAGACCTCCAAGATCAATTCGAAATGGAGGTAGATGTGTCAGGGTTCGCAGTAGGTGCCGTACTCTTACAACGAAAAGTCGACGGAAAACGCCACCCCATAGGTTACTACTTGGCAACACTCAACGAAGCAGAGCGAAACTATGACATACACGACCTCGAATTACTGGCCATTGTCAAAGCCTTCTGCCACTGGTGCCCCCTGCTCGCAGGATCGCCACACAAGATGAAGGTATTCTCCGACCACCTTAACCTACAATACTGGAGATCCCCACAACGGATAAGCAGACGCATTGCAAGGGAAGTGCTAGAACTCTCTGAATATGACTTTGAGATTCACCACATCAAGGGCACAGCAAACAGAAGAGCAGATGCACTCTCGCGCAGGCCAGACTACGATAGAGGAGAAGACGACAACAAGGACGTAACCGTCCTCCCTGACGCACTCTTCGTCCAAGCCACTCACATTGAGACGATCACGCCAACGACTCTGACAATAGAACCCAAAGAAATGGAAAGGCCAGATGTGGCGTACTATCAAGACGAAGACTACCTCCGCCCATGGATAGACCCACATCGCCTAAAGAAGATTGGGAATACTTGGTACAAAGATGGAAGATGAGTGGTGATGGGCGGACTATATGACAAACGAAGCATCATCTCTGCCCACCACACCTCACCGGTCTACGGACACCCAGGTATCAACAAAACCTCGCAACTAGTAAAGCACTCTTACTGGTGGCCGAACCTCGTCCAAGACGTCCTAGACTATGTGAAAGGATGCGCCGAGTGTCAATGACATAAGGTGAACAATCGACCAACCAAAGCACCACTGTCCCCAATCTACCCGAATCCTGAAGCACTCCCCTTCGAAACCATCGCCCTCGACTTCATCACTAAACTACCCAAATCTCAAGGTTTCGACTCCATCCTTACAATCACCAATCATGACTGCACGAAGGCAGCCATCTTTATCCCCTGCCTAGAGGAAGTCACTGCAGAGGGAACCGCAGCCCTATACGCCAAACACGTCTTCTCGAGATTCGGACTTCCCTCTAAGATAATCAGTGACAGGGACCCCCACTTCGCATCTAAGTTCACCCATGAACTGTGCAAGATCCTCGGAATCTCACAAAACGTGTCCACCGCCTACCACCCCCGAACGGACGGACAGTCCGAACAGACCAACCAGTGGCTAGAACAATACCTCCGCTTCTGGGCCAACGAGCGACAGGATAACTGGGCAGCCTATCTCCCTATAGCAGAATTCACGCACAATAATTGGCCCCACAAGACCACAAGGAAGTCCCCCTTTTACCTCCTAATGGGGTACAACCTGCATGCTGATTGGATCAATAGGCCCTCGCCCATTCCACAGGTGGCGCTACGTATCGATCAATTCCAAGAAGCCAGAGCCCAGGCCAAGGCACTCCTTATCAAAGCGCAGAAATCATGGATCAGACATAAAGATACACCCAAATACAAAGAGGGTGACCTCATGTGGTTGGAAGGACGCCACCTGCGGACCAACCAGCCAACCACGAAGCTTGCGCCCAAGAGACATGGTCCATTCCGAGTCAAGGAGGTGATGTCCCCTGTTAACTACTGTCTCGAACTTCCCACACAGTGGAGCATCCACCCGGTGTTCCACACCGATCTTCTCACCAGATACCACGAGACCGCGACCCATGGGCCTAACTATCAACGCCCACCTCCGGATTTGGTAGATGGAGAAGAGGAATATGAGGTTGAGAAGATTCTAGACTCGCGAAGATTCGGAAGAACTTGGAAGCTCCAATACCTCGTGAAATGGAAGGGGTATCCCGACTCGGAGAATCAGTGGATAGACCAGAGCGAAGTATTTGCCGACCAGGCCGTTTGAGACTTCAAGGCACTCAATCCCTCACGGGAAACACATATAAAGAGAGCCTACAACGAGCTAAGCACCCCAGCAATCCCTGCTTGTCACGGCACGCGGGAAATGGACTCTTACTTACAGTTATGGCCACGTAGTAAGTAGTAATGTGTCATGGACAGGAGGATCAGTCAGCACGTAGCACAATCACATGCCAGTAAGGCATGAGTCAACACTAGGATAGCTGTAGTAGGGTTCAAGCTACTTACGCTATTCGTCGTACGGATTTGAGGGGAGCTTTAAAGCGGCCCCATATATGTATAAATAGTGGCATGATAAGACCAAGATACGCCATCTTGGTCTTCTTCAATAACCACCTTCTACTCGTCTCTTTCACATGTGACTCGCTTGCCTCTTTGTGCAAGTCGTCTATCTCGACCATTGGATTACCTAGTGGCATGACTTGCCCTAGTGAACGCTCGGATCACGTGCCTCAATAAGCTGTTGAAGCGCAGAACTAACGAGCAGAACGTTAATAGCAAGAAGCTAATAGACAAGTTAACTTCAGAGGAGAAGGGAACTCTATTACAACTGCATACCTAATAGACAAGTTACTATGGAATGTCTATGAGCAAAGGTAGTTGGAGAAGTAAAGGAAAGGGACTTACACTTCAGAGGAGAAGGGAACTCTGAAGTGTAAAGGCGAAAACAGCAGTCCTTATATACAGGACGCTTAGCTAAGAATGGTCTGTGCGCACAGGTGATCCAAACACAATACAGGTGGTCTGTGTGCCAGAGGGAGAAATGCCATTGGAGGGCAGAGAACAATAGCTGCCTAAAGCAGACAATACCGGTATCTTAACAATAGAGAACAATAAGAGCTATATATGGCTCTGACAATAAAGATAAACAAAAGCGGTCCGTAAGAGTCCGGCCAAGTCCAAATCAGTCCGTAAGGGACAGATACCGTATTTAGTATATGGGATGACTCAATCATATCCCAAGACATGTGACTTGAATCAGTTGCGTCTCAACATCCCTCCATGATAGAGGCAGTCCATTTTGTAGGTATAGGTGTTTATATAGAACCCAGAGTCGTACAGAAGTTCGGGATTGAGGTTGAAATCTTTGTGCAGATAATGTTCAATCCGAAGCAGTTCCTACACCAACTTCATGATAGTCCTGTGATAGAGGACTACTTTTTGAAGGGTGGGATTCTGTACTGAGTTGGAACAGGTCCAACTCCTTCAGGGTTCTAAGAAGGGTTTTTCATAGTTCTTATGGATTAGAGAACATGATGTGTTTGTACAGAATTACAGAACAATGTGACGTCCTTGTTGATAAACCAAGGATCGACGACCATTGACTGTGTACAAGGTTTCTTGTAACCCTTCTTACACCATTCCTAGATCAGTGACCATTTTGTCAAAGGGTTCTTTGGGCAGTGACTTAGTGAGTCCATCTGCAACCATTTCCCCTGTAGGAGTACGAATCAGGTCTATGACCTTATTTTCTACATACTCCCTGACTACATGGTGTTTGATCAGGATATGTTTGGACCCCCTTCCAGTGACAGGGTTTAATGCTAAGTCTACAGCACCCTTGTTGTCACAGTGTAGGGGAATGGGGGAGGTAACCTCATACCCTAGTTCCCCTAGGAAGGTAGTGTACCACTGAGCTTGGTTAGAGGCCTCAGCGAGGCTCATGTACTCTGCTTCTGTGGTAGACTGGGCTATGGTCTTCTGCTTTCTGGTGCACCATGAAATGGCTCCATTGGCAAGTAAGAAGACGTAGCCAGAGGTGGAGTGCTTTTCTTCCTGATCTCCCCAGGAAGAGTCGCAGTAGCCATGAAGGCCAGCTCCATTGGTGTTAGTCCCTCCAGCATAGCGTATCCTGTAGTCCTTTGTTGTGTTTAGGTAGGCTAGGACATACTTGGATAGGCGTAAATGCTGAGGTGAGGGATTGGAAGCAAATTGACTAAGGCGCGCAACAGCGAAGGATATATCAGGTCTGCTTCCTATCTGCGCATACAGCAGAGACCCAATTATCTGTTGATACTTCTTAATTTCAGAAGTAGAGGCCTGATCTTCGAATTTGATCAAGTGTGCCTCAGCGCCAGAGGGAAGAGGGGTATATACTGGGTTGGAATCTGACATTCCAAAGCACTCAATCACATCGCAGATGTAATCTGATTGGTTGATTTCCATAGTGCGGTTTGCACGATCTCTGGTGATGTTGACACCGAGATAAGATTGGATTTCACCAAGATCAGTCATCTCATATCGGTCTGATAGAGAGACTTTCAGATCATTGATCTTTGACAGAGAGCTCCCGAGTATAGTGATGTCATCTACATATAAGATCACAAATAGTGTGTCACCCCCCTCTTGAAGATGATACACATATACTCCTGCATCAGAGTACGTCCGCGTGAAGCCTAGGTCACAAAGGACCCCATGGAATTGCACGTTCCATGCGCGGGAGGCTTGTTTCAGGCCATAAAGGGCCTTCTGTAACCGGCACACAAGGTGCTCGGAGCCAGCTGTGACGAAACTGACAGGTTGCTCCATATAAATTTCTTCCTCCAGTTCCCCATGAAGGAATGCCGATTTGACATCCATCTGGTGATTATGCCAGTCTTCAAGCGTAGCCAACGCAAGAAGGAGTCTCAAAGACTCAAAGCGGGCAACTGGGGAGAAAGTTTCGTCAAAGTCCACCCCCTCTAGTTGGGTGAACCCTTTTGCCACTAGCCTAGCACGAAAGCGTCCATCTGCTTTCTTCTTAAACACCCATTTGCATTTAACCACCTTCCTTCCAGCAGGAAGGGGTTCTAATCTCCAGACGTTGAGCTTGTCGAGAGCATCCAGTTCATACTGACATGCTTCAAGCCAATCGACAGCTTGTTCAGACTCCATAGCCTGCTTAAAGGTCTGAGGGTCCCTAA
>JAKELL010000422.1:0-37616 GCA_021524915.1 Lactarius akahatsu
TCCCCGGAGGACCACCCGACGGAGGAGGAGGAGCACCACCAGGAGGAACCCGACGACAACCCAAGATGACAAGCAGGCATACCAACGTTCGTAATGCCCGAACACCGACAAATTCATCGGAAAAGAACCCAAGATCTTCACCGGAAATCGTGATGAAGCAGAAGCCTTCCTGGCCCAATGGACCCGTTTCGCAGGAGTCAATGCCGCCAACAAAAGCCTCAAAATCCCCTACATCAAAGCGATGATGTTCCTCAACTTATATCCAAGGACCACTCGTCGACGAATGGGCAACAGAGAACGGCCAAATGGCTCGACGCCCAAGCCAACAGAAACGACCCATGGCTCTGGGCAGGAGTAGAGCTCGCGTTCAAAGGACAATTCCGCGACAACCTGAAAAGGATCGCGCAAGAGTAGAACTCGACAAAGGGTTTAGGATGATGAATGAGGACATTGACAGCTACGTCACTAAATTCGAAAAGCTGGTCCGACAGGCTGACTACCGGCTGGACGAACCACTCGTTCTCGACAAATTCACCAGAGGCGTTCCTCTCAAACTATACCAAAACGCCTATCAATTCCCACAATCCGCGCAGCTACTCCCAATGGAAAAGCGCGCTCATCGAACAGCAGAAACGATACCTACACATGAAGGCAAGAGAGGGCGGCTTCGGGAGACAACCACAGACTGTGCAACGCCACGCCCAAACCAACCGCTCCAATTCCAACCCCCGCAACGACAAGGAAACCAACAGGATGGCAGCAATACCGCAACCACCCGGACGCAATGGACACCACCCCCGGGAGAATCAGAGCAAGGGTCGCAGAGATAGGCGACGTCAACAGGAACCCACCCAGAAAACCCCAGAGACTGGACCCCAGGAGGAAGACCTCCGTTCCCACCAAGAGGAGGATTCATGCAACAAAGGGGAGGAGGACGCGGAGTCCTGAACATAAGGGACGTAACCTGTTACAAACTGCAACCAGAAGGGACACTTCTCACGAGATTGCAACCAGCCACGAAAAGCGCGGGGAAGAAGCGCGTATATCGAAGAAATTCCCACCGCACCGCAGAGTGTGGCCGAAGAACCCCTCATTGACCTGGACGAACCAGTCCAAGGCAACAGAGGCGCTGCCAGTCCCCAAGTAGGCGACCTATTGACTCAAGTCGTGGCATTACCGGAGGAGCAGAGGGGAATGTTCATGAGGGAAATAATGGGGAGGCAGGATTTTCAGAGCGCCTGAACCCAACGGCCTGGGTGAGGGCTTTAAATTGTAACTCAACATTTATCACGCACTATCGATCTATGCACGTCCCAGTTTCGATTCGCACGAGTTACTTCATGGCCGACAAAAAAGCATTGGTGGACTCTGGAGCCACCCACAACTTCATACACCCAGACTTCGTCAGAAGAATGCATCTGGGAACCAAAGAACTACCAACCCGCGCAACATATGGAATATGACGGGACACACAACAAAGGGGGAAAAATCACCCACTACGTCGATTTAAACATACAAACTGATGGAAAACTTAAAACCATCCAGTTCCTGATCACCAACGTAGGAGGAGAAGACATCATCCTCGGTTACCCTTGGCTAGCAACATTCCAACCACGGATACAATGGGCTACCGCCACCATGGATACAAAACAGTACCCCATCATTATACGAACCACCACCCTAACAAACCACCAACCAAGCAACCGTCCAAGAAGAACTTCGAAGCATCATCACAAAAATGCAGGATGACGAACAAATGCAAGCCTTCGAAGAACTAGAAGAGACAGTCCCGGTACACTTACGAACAACGGCAACCGATCTGGCAATCGCAGCACACGAAACAACGGAAAGGAAGGAACTTCCAGAAGAATACAAGAGACACGCGAAGGTATTCAGCGAAGAGGAATCCCATCGATTCCCACCATCCAGACCCTGGGATCACGCCATCGACCTTAAACCAAACGCCCCAGACCACATCAACTGCAAAGTCTACCCGCTCAATCAAACGGAAGACAAGGCCTTGGAAGAATTCTTGGACGAACAACTGGCAAAGGGATACATCAGACCATCCAAATCACAGTACGCAGCCCCCTTCTTCTTCGTCAAAAAGAAGGACGGAAAACTACGCCCGGTGCAGGACTACAGGGAACTCAACGCATGGACCATACGCAACCAATATCCCCTACCACTCATACCCCAGCTAATCGCAGACCTCAGTGGGGGGTGGATATTCTCGAAATTCGACGTCCGATGGGGATATACCAACATCAGAATCAAGCCCGGCGACGAACACAAAGCGGCATTCAAAACCAAACGAGGATTCTTCGAACCCCTGGTGATGTATTTCGGAATGACAAATGCACCGGCAACCTTCCAAGCTATGATGAACTGGACCTTCGCCCCCCTCATTGAACACCACGAGAAGAAGGGAACTATCATTCGTGTGTACATGGACGACATCGGAGTAGCCACGGCCACAACAAAAGAAGCACATACGGAAGCCATCCACGACATCTTGGACCTGTTGGAACAAAACGACCTTTACCTCAAACTAGACAAGTGCACATTCCACTCAGACACCCTCGATTACCTGGGGGTAATCATTAAGAAGGGGGTGATTCGCATGGACCCTGTCAAGATCTCCGGAATCCGCGAATGGCCGGTCCCCAAAAACGTCAAACAGGTACGATCATTCCTAGGATTCTGCAACTTCTACCGTGCCTTCATCCGAGGTTTTGCCACACACGCACGACCACTCAATAAACTCACACGCAAAGACACGGAGTGGCAATGGGGGACAGAACAACAAACGGCGTTCGACAAGCTCAAAACCCTTGTAACGGAAGAACCAGTGCTCAAACACCCGGAATTAGACAAACAGTTCGAACTAGAAGTCGACGCCTCGGGATACGCAGTGGGAGCAGTACTACTCCAACGCGACAAAGACAACAAACGACACCCGATCGCCTACTACTCCAACACCCTCAACGCAGCAGAAAGGAACTACGACATCTACGACCTGGAACTGTTAGCCATCGTCAAAGCACTGAGGAACTGGAGACCCTACCTTGCCGGATCACCTCACAAAATCAAGGTATTCTCCGACCACATGAACCTGCAATACTGGAGATCCCCACAAAAAATAAGCAGACGGGTAGCAAGGGAAGTGCTGGAACTCTCCGAATATGACATAGAGATTCACCACATCAAGGGAACGGCGAACGGGAGAGCGGATGCCTTGTCAAGGAGACCCGACTACGACCAGGGAGAGCACGACAACGAACAAATCACAGTGCTCCCGGACCACATATTCGTCAGAGCTGCAACGATCGACACAACGGATAACCCAACACGCATGAACGCAACGATCTCTGTGGAAGAAATGCAACCTACGCACCCAGTATACACCCAGGACAACAACATCGTCGCAAAATGGGTAGACCCCCACAAACTCAAACGCATCGAAGACACCTGGTACAAGGAGGGGCGAAGAGTAGTCACAGGCGACGCCCACGAACGAAAGCGTATTATACAGGCCCACCACGACACCCTCGCGTATGGACACCCGGGAATCAGCCGAACCATCAAACTGATCGAAAGATACTACTGGTGGCCAGGACTCCGGCAAGAGGCACAGGATTACGTTAAAGGATGCGCCGACTGTCAACGAATCAAGGTCAACAACAGACCAACACGCGCACCCCTACAACCGATATTCCCAAAACCGGAAGCAACCCCGTTCGAAGTCATAGCCCTAGATTTCATCACCAAATTACCCCAATCGAACGGCTGCGACTCCATACTGACAGTAACGGACCACGACTGCTCTAAAGCGGCAATATTCATCCCGTGCCTGGAAGAGATTAGCGCAGAAGGAACGGCGGCCCTGTACGTGACACATGTGTTCCCCAGGTTCGGACTGCCAGCGCGCATCATCAGCGATCGAGACCCCAGATTCGCGTCAAAGTTCATCCGCGAACTATGCCGAATACTCGGCATAGAACAAAACATCTCCACCGCATACCACCCCAGAACTGACGGCCAATCGGAGCGAACCAACCAGTGGTTAGAACAATACCTGCGATTTTGGGTAAACGAACGACAGGATGACTGGACCCAATACCTACCAATGGCAGAATTCACGCATAACAACTGGCCCAACGAATCAACCAAGGAATCCCCGTTCAACGTCCTCATGGGGTACAACCCACGCGCTGATTGGATCGATCGACCATCCCCTATTCCACAAGTGGCGCTGCGAGCGCAGCAATTCAAGGAGGCTAGAACGCGCGCCCAGGAACTGATGATCAAAGCGCAGCAGAGCTGGATCAAACACAAGGACACCCCAAAATACCAAATAGGAGACCTCGTGTGGCTCGAAGGGCGCCACCTACGTACCAACCAACCAACAGCAAAACTCGCGCCCCGAAGACATGGACCCTTCCAGATCATCCAGGTGATGTCCGCAGTCAATTACCGCCTAGAACTTCCCACGCAGTGGAGCATTCACCCAGTATTTCACACGGACCTTCTCACTCCGTACAAAGAAACTCCCACACACGGACCAAACTATCAGCGCCCACCGCCGGATCTAGTAGACGGAGAAGAGGAATACGAAGTCGAGAAGATTCTAGACTCCCGGCGATTCGGCAGGACAAGGAAACTGCAATATTTGGTCAAATGGCGCGGATACCCGGACTCGGACAACCAGTGGGTCTCCAAGGATGACGTATTCGCAGATGAAGCAATTCGGGAATTCAAACGTTCAAACCCCGCCGGAGAAACACATATAAGCGCAGGGAAATCCCAAGAGACGTCCCCATCTCCTTCACCCACTCTCCTACATACTCATGTCCTCATCCCCAGTCCAAGTACACTATGTCCTCGACGACCTACTCCCTATCTCAGTACAACCTACCCTCATCGTTCAAAACGCGCCATCATCACCCCTGTCGCTTCCCCAGTCCATTCACAACGGAGACAGTCGTCCGCCTACCCCCCTACCATCCCTCGTTCCTTCACCAACCTCTACAAGAGCGGGTACAAGAGATCCTTCGCCGAGCCACATGTCAACGCCCGCAGAACCCGATACGGACGAGACTCAGATTCAAGAGGACCGGGACTTCGACCGATACCTATCAGAGGAACATTGCCCTCTACACCAACACCTCACTTACGGCAACCACCTCACCACCACGCACAACGAAACCCCTCCGCTATGCACCACGGACGGGGAGCCAATACGTATGCCGAAAGCTGCTCGACCCAAGGTCCGCATCTACCGTGCGGAAGAACACAGCCCGGTTTCCCGACGCCAAGTGGAGACTCCTCCACCCCTCGGGTTCCAATTCAACAGGGGAGTACACTATATCCCTTTCCAGATCCGCGATGCTCAGGACCGGCTGCACCCAGCTCGGTATACGCAGCTCATCCTCACGGCGGACCCCTTTGTCCTCGCCTACAGGAGAGGCAGCGACCAGCAATACGGCAAACCGGTGCACGCCGCTCCCAACTACGACTACCCCCGAGACACCGCATACTGCGACGACGACCTGATCTTCTTAGATCAGCGCAGCATCATGCGGGAGTCGGTAGACCGCGCCCTCACGGGCATGAAGGACCTCACGTTGACAGCGGAGGTCCACCGCTATCGCTGCGCCCAGGCGGGGGTAGAAGCGAAGGAGTCGGAGTTGGCACGGTTGACGGAGGAGCTAGACAAGGTTGCCAGGGTAAGACGCGAATGCGTGCTTCGCCTCCAGCGGGCCAACGCGATCACGCGTATCGAGGCGGAACGGGACTCTTACCGTCCCGGACTGGAAGCAGGGCAGCAGGTTGCGGCGCAGAGGGAGGCGGCGGTACAACGGGGTCGAGCTGGGGCTCGACCATAAGAAGGGGGTGATGTTACGATTCGGATCGATCGGCGCCTCGGGCCGGGAAGTGGACACTGACGCGTCGACTATGACATCGCCGTCAGCAGAATATCGTCATGGACTTGTAGGATCAGTCAGCCGGGTAAGCTCCGGCGCATGTGATTGTACGATAACGGATCGGATCTCGGGATGACTCGTAGTGACTCATAACTAGGATAGCTGTACTAGGGTTCACGGTACTTACGCTACTGGTTAGTTAGTATCCAAGCGGCGCTTTAAAGCCCGCGTGTAACTGTATAAGTAGACAGGTGCGAAGACCAAGAACGGCATCTTGGTCTTCTTCCAATACCACCATCTTCTACTCGTCTTTTACTAAGAGGCTTCTCCCCTCTTAAGTGAGTGTCCGGCATATCCCCTTTAGACCAGGGATCCCCGTGACTTATCCTTTGACTGCCCCTTCGTGGTTCAGTGGAATTCCCTGCCGACGCTGCTGCATATCAAGTCTTCCTTTATCGCAACGATCGAGTAGCGTCCCCTTATCACACCTTCTACATTATCGACAGTGTTACTTGGGCCAACGCTCAGTACATCGACCACATCCCGGCAGGAGTACCGCAACTAGAAGACCTCCACGCGTACTTCGGACGAGACGAGAGTCTCCAACCCCATCCAGCCTTCTACGCAGACACTTTCGCCAACCACAACTATCGACGCGTACGGATCGCCACTAAACAAGAGGCCTAAGTCAGGCAAACGTCCGTGGTAGACGTAACAACCCCCCTTCTTAAGGGTCGACGTCCGCGTTGGCCTCTGTGTACATATGAGATGCTTGCCAAGGCAAGGACGCGTAGATGAGAGCTGCTATTTTTCTGGGTGCGCCCGGATTCAGGGAGTGGAACTCCTTGACTTTGTCCGGGGCGTGCGCTAGGTTTTTAGCTGGCTCCCAAGTGTCCTCGCCTTCACCGTAGCCCTTCCAGCGAACTAGGTACTTAAGAGTATGACCAAAGAGTTTCGAGTCTCTGATGTGGTCTACTTCGTACTCTTCTTCCCCTTCGACTGTGATGGGTTCGGGTGGAGGTGGCATAAGCCCGTTAACTTCGTTTCCCTTGTAAGGGGAGAGGCGGTCTACATGAAATACATCATGGATCCGTAATGCAGGGGGGAGTGCAAGCTTGTAGTCGACGTCACTTTTGACTTCAGTGACTTCAAATGGGCCTAGTTGCTTTGGGCCCAGTTTGGACGACTGCTGGTGTATCTTTATTTGCTTAGCTTGCAGCCAGACTTTGTCCCCGACGTTGAAAACGTATGGTTTGTGTCTCTGTTCAACGTCTGTTTGCATTCGCCTTTTACTTAGGCGTAGAGCTGCCTCTGCATCCCTTCTTGTGGAGACTAAGTGTTGTAGACGCTTATCGAGCGTTGGGATACCGGTAGGTCTACCAGCGGGAATAGTGAAGTCAGGCGTATAGCCGTATAGTAGCTCGAAGGGGGTGTGCCCCGTGGCTGAGTTGAGTCTACTATTGACCACAAATTCCGCTGTAGGGAGCAGGTCTGCCCAATCATCCTGCCTCTTACTAATGAACAAGCGCAAGTAGACTTCTACTTCCTGATTTTTGCGCTCTACCTGTCCATTAGCTTGAGGGTGATAGGCGGTAGTGAGACCTGCATCTATCCCTAGTCGCTTGTATAGTGCCCGCATGCTCCTTGCAGCAAACTGGGGTCCCCTGTCACTAATGATTTTCTTAGGGATCCCATGCAAGGGGAAGACTTGCTCGAAGTAGATGGATGCTACTCCATCAGCCGTGATTTGGGACGTCACTGGGAATAGATGGATCTGTTTCGTATAATGATCCACTATGTTAAGGATCATATCCTTTCCTCGTGACATGGGCAGTGGACCGATTAGATCGACTCCGACTATCTGCCATGGTCCCTCAGGTACTTCCTGCGGCTGAATTATGGCTTTGGGGTGCAGATCTTTGCGATAGCGTTGGCATCGATCGCATCCTTCTACGTATGAGCTAATGAAGCCTGCCATGCGTGGCCACCAATAGTAGCGACTAACTAGCTCGATGGTACCATTTTTACCAGGGTGACCGGTAGTGACAGAGTCGTGGCATGACTTAACCACATCTCGTCTCAGTGTTCGGTCGTTGGGAACGTATAATTTCCCCCGATGGTAAACTAGGCCGTCATCTTCCTCCCACATCGCGACTCCATCCATGAGAGCTTTTGGAGCGGTCTTTTGTAAACTTTTGAGACCCTCTATTACTTCTGCTTCTCGAATGGAGGCGAGTCTTATGCGATTTCCTAGGGAGTCCACTTCTGGGCGGAAGTGTGCTTGGGCGGCATTGAGGAAATGCTTAGGTTGTAAAACCTGAACCTGGCGGTTATCCTCGTTGTCTCTGATATGGTCTTTCGAGAATCTACTTAATGCATCGGCTTGCATAGAGTCTCCCTTTTTGTAAGTGATTTTGAAGGCGAAGCGACTTAAATACAGGGCCCATCGGGCCTGTCGACGGTTTAAGTCCTTCATGCTTGCCCACCATTCCATGTTCTTATGGTCGGTGATCACTTCAAAGGAGATGCCTTCGAGGAAGTGTCTCCAGTCCTCTAAGGCGCGGATTAAGCCGAGCATTTCTCTGTCGTAGATTTCGTAGTTGCGTTCTTCTTTGCTCATAGACTGCGAGCGATACGCAACCAGGTGCCAGAGACCATCAGGATACTTTTGAGTAAGTATACCGCCAGTAGCAAATCCTGAAGCGTCGGTTTCGACTCTTGTTGGAAGCTGTGGGTCGTACACTTTGAGAATGGGTTCTCGTACGAAGCTTTCCTTCAAGTGGTCAAAAGCCTTCTGCTGTTCGGAATGCCATTGCCATGGAGTGTCCTTCTTCGTGAGGTCATGCAAGGGTCGGGCAATAGCCGCGAAGTCCTTGATGAATCGACGATAGAAGTTGGCGAACCCAATAAATGCTCT
Source organism: Lactarius akahatsu (assembly GCA_021524915.1). NCBI lineage: Eukaryota > Fungi > Basidiomycota > Agaricomycetes > Russulales > Russulaceae > Lactarius > Lactarius akahatsu. Next base: position 8,845 of record JAKELL010000422.1, read on the forward strand.
GACCTCTCTGAGCGTTGTGGGTGTAGGCCACTCCCTTACTGCAGCGACCTTGCCAGGGTCCATCTGCACTTCTCCGGGACGGATTATCATTCCCAGGTACTCCATTTCTTGCTTTTCAAAATCGCATTTCTCTGGTTTGAGATAAAGGTCGTGTTCCTGCAGTCTCCTTAGCACCTCGCGTACGATTTTGCGATGGTGTTCTAGAGAGTTGCTATAGATGAGGATGTCATCCATATACACGGCGACCTCTCCTGCTGCGATCAGATCGGCAAAGACGGCGTTCATGAGGGCTTGGAAGGTGGCTGGACTATTGGTCATTCCGAAGTACATGACCTTTGGTTCGTACAGCCCACGATTGGTGATTATTGCACCCTTCCATTCATCTCCGGGTTTGATCCGGATGTTGTGATAGCCCCATCTGACGTCGAACTTGGTGAATACCTTTGCTCCTTTCAACCGGTTTATAATGTCTGCGGCGAGCGGTAGTGGATAACGATTCTTAATAGTGATTTTATTAAGACGACGGTAATCTTGCACTAGACGGAGTTTGCCGTCCTTTTTCTTAATGAAGAATACTGGTGATGCCATCGGTGACTTAGATGGGACCAGGTATCCTTTTGAGATGTGTTCTTGCAAGAATTTGTCGAGTTCCATTTGCTCGCTTGGGGACATAGGATACGTTTTGACCCTCCAGTGTTTAACGGCGTCTGGTTCGAGGTCTATAGCGTGATCCCACGGTTGATGCTCAGGGAGCCTCTGGGATTCCTCCTCAGAGAAAACTTTCGCGAAGTCTCTATAGTGCTTTGGTACCATTTCTTCGAAGGTTTTCTTAGGTTTGGAGGCGGTGGCTTTCTCGGCGATCTGCTGAGAGTATGTGAAGCCTGCCAAACAGAAAACTTCGTCTTGGACCGTGTCGAGCACTTTCTCCGCAAGGAGACGGCGGCGTTCCATCCGGTTCGCCATAATGCGCGTCACCTCTACCTCTAACTCTGGTGGCGCTATTTCAGCGGTCGAGTTAAGGCGCATGGTGCCTTCCTGCCAGTCTATTTGCGGGTTCCTTTGCCTTAGCCATGGTAGTCCCAAGATGACGTTCTCTGGGCCAAGTGAAGTGACTAAAAAGTCATGGCTTTCTTCACTTGGGCCGACTTTCAGAGAGAGTCTGACTTTGTGGGTGATACTACCGGCTTCGTTGAGAGTTCCATCTATATTGTATAGGGTGATGGGACTTGCAAGAGGAACCTGCAACATCTTGTGGCGGTCAGCGTACTTTTTGTCTAGGAACAACGAGGTTGCCCCAGAGTCTACCATTGCTGCTACTTTTACAGTACGATGACGTCCTTTTAAATACACAGAAATATGGAAGTGTGACTTTTTATTTTTTGTTTCGGGAATAATAGTAGAAGACAGTGCTGCATCAGAAATCATCACGTGCGGCATTGCTTCTGAAGAAAGTGGAGCAAAAGAAACACTACTATTGTTCATCTCCGAGGCAGATGTAGATGTAATAGAATCAGGAAAACAAGAAGCTGAACTAACACTACTATCTAACTTACAGGCATGAGTCGTATGAATTACAGAAGGTGAGTCCGAAACGAGGCGAGAGCGTAAGCATATATTACAACTACATGAAGCCGAGTCATCTACTGTAGAGGGGCCGGTCGCAGCTATACGCGACCCCTTATCTAAAAAGCCGCTTTGAACGCATCCAGCTGTTCTTGCTGCTTTTCTATCATTCCCAACAACTTCGCTACGTCTGCCTGGGACGTCTTGGCGGGGGAAGTACTTGTGGCGGCTGCTGCCACGGTATTGGACGACGATGGTGGGCTCGGGGATTCCGTTGTTGCTGCAGCTTTCGCTTTAGCTGGTTTCCCCATTCTTTTGTTTTGACAGACGTTTGCTCGGTGCCCTGCTCTTTGGCACCAGTTGCAGACGTCGCGCTCGTGGTTTCCATCCTTCTTCGTGTGCTCTTTCGAGCCACACCCATAACATTTCCCTCTCATCCATGCTTGAAACTCGCCCCGAGTTTTGAAGATCTCCTCCTTAGCTCTGTTGCCTTGCTGACGTGTGGCGTCGACTTGCATGGCATCTGGGTTGGAGGTTGTGTGTGGTGATGATGATGAAGATTTTCCTTTCTTCTCGCTCTGGCGTTGGCGCAGTCGTTGGTCGATGACTTGCGCACTCTGCTTGAGCTCGTCGTATGTGTGATGGGGCTTGTCTGTGATGGCGAGGAGGTCCTTGATCTCGTCTGTGAGACCATCATAGAAACGGGTGCGGAGGTCGATGATGGACCACCCGGTCTGTCCAGAGTACTGTTCGAATATGGATGCATATTCAGCAACCGTCTTTTTACCCTGTCTTGTTTTCTTTAGCTCTTCTCGAGCTATGTCTTGGACGTCCAGGGGGCTGAACCTGCGGTTGAACTCCTTGACGAAGTCCGACCAATTTCCTCCAAAGGGAATAGTCCCTTGGTTGGCGGACTCCAGATACGGGAGTGCCCAGGTTTTTGCGTCCCCTTCCATCAGATTGAGGGCGGCAGCGATCCACCTGTGTTCGTCCGCATACCACTTGTTGTCCACTGTATGCCATGTGTTCATGGCGTCCCCTAGTGATCCTGCCCAGTTATGGAAGGCGGCAAGGAAATGACGGGCATCCGATGAGGAGCCTTTCCCATCCCAGGCTTTGGGGCGGGCCACTATTTCCTTGTTCTTCCCGTTTCCGGGGCGGGTGGCAGTTGCCGAAGCTACCTGCGCTGTCAGGGCTGTGACTTGTTGCGCGAGGTTGCCGACGGCGATGCCGAGGTGGTTAATAAGGTCCAGGCAGTCCTGGACGGTGGGTGGGGGGAGTGGTGTTGGTGGTGCGGCATGAGGGAGGGTGCTTCCGCTTGGTTGTGACATCTCGTCTAACTTTTTCTGTCTCTCTTCCTTCTCTATTTTCTCCTGGGCCCGACGAAAGTCTTCTAGTAGGATTAACTGTTCGTCTGGGGAGATCTCGTCCCAATCTTGGACGTGAGATATGAATTCCTTTTCTCTTTTAGTGGGCGGAGGGAGGGCGAATTTCGAGCGAGCTCCGCTGGGATACTGAGCTTGTGCTAGACGAGCTGTCTGTTTCCCTTTCTTGGGAGCCACGTTCTTCGCCTTCCCTTATGTGGGAGAGGAGTGGGTGAGGGGGGGTTTCGAGACGAGGGATGAGGTTCGCAGCGATGGCTATCAACTGCGGGACTGTGAATTCTGTGCCGAGGACTGGGATTTCTAGGCCGTAGAGCTCTAGCAATCCGTACCGGTACTCGGGGTCGTGGTAAATTGCCTGCACGTATTGCTCGGCGATGTTACGAGGGGGTAGTTCTAACTGGAACCCCTGGTAACGGATGTTGACACCGTCTTCGTCAATGAAACTTTCGCCTGACTGGGCGAGCGTTGCTTGGGAGGAGGAGTGGGCGGAATGGAAGGATTCTACTGATGCAGTGGGTGATGGTGATGCGTACACTGGGGAGGGGATCCGGTCTTGTTCAGATTGGGTGTCCGGGTGTACGTGCAGCGATGCCGAAGCAGAGGCTGTAGTCTGGGGTGGTGTGATTGAGGCTTGTCTCCTCCTGAAGAGACGACGAAGGCGGGTGCGGACGTTCGCAAATATGCGAGGCAGTTTGAAAATGTGTAAGGTGGATTTGGACGACGGGATACAACGAGCGCGAAACGCTAACTCGAGGGTGGATGGAATGCCCTATCAAGCGAGACCAATACACAGTGATTGTTTCACACTGCGCGAGGCTGCGGCGATAAAGGGACACTCAAGAGTAGTGAAGGGTTATGTGTAGAGCTACAAGGCTGTCTGCCTCAGTCTTCTCGACCTGTTGGCTGCCTCTCACGCCGAAGCGCTCTCAAACTTTTCTGGTTGGTACGCGTACAGCTGTCGCAGGCTAGGCCTGGCTGGCTCAATGTCTAACTGCAGCTTATCTGGCGTGGTGACCAGTTCTGCAGTCAGTACCCAGAGGCGTCTACTGATGACCAGATAGACCCAATAAAGGCAAGCACAATGTATGCCGGTTTTACGGACACTACAGTTGTACCACAAATGCACAGATTCTGCTTACGGACTTCCCCAGGCAAAGAGTGAGGTAGATAACACAAGGGACTGATGGTCGTCAACCACCTAGAGGGGAAATGATAAAACTGGTGAGCGCGGGGCTCAAGAGAGTGTAAAGGAACTTGTCCTAATGTAGCGGTATGACACCTCGCTACGTTGAGTTCAAGTGTGAGATAGAGGTGAACCGTCAGGTGAGCACACTCAACCCGAACGCGGAGATAAATCACGCGCTAAAGCGTGCAGTCAATGCGGAGGGGACTAGGACTCAGATCCTTTATACAAGGATGGATAGTCGGTGATCACGCAGTGGCACGCTGAGTGGAGAACCAAGAGGACAAGTTAGATTGGTACAGAGTAAGGAATACAAGGAGATGCGCACCTGAGTGGAGAACCAAGAGGACAAGTTGGTTCCACTCAGGACGCTACAGGAGGGTTTATATACGCGACTGTGACTGAGCTTGAACTGAGTCTAAACACTATTACTAAGTGTACAGTAAGACTCCATGACTCAGGAGCTGACACGTCGTGTCTAATAATAGCGCTATCTATTGTGCTGACTGATGCACTAGTCATGGCGCTGACGCGATGCCTTATCTTGCTGAGTAAAACCTAATACAGTGCGTAAGCGTAAACTACTAAGCGAAGTCTAGAACTATCTAGAAGGTTCCTTCCTTATCTACCAATCGTGTGAGTCCGTACATAAATGGAATGTGACCGGATTAGGCTGTCCCGTTTAAGGGTGCAACTATCCCAGGGTCACGTGCTCAAAGGTGCACATGATGGCAACATGTGACTAACGATATCTCGTACTTCGGCCCTTTATATCTTCCTTGAATAATTCCGTAAAAATACAGAAAAATAGGGAAAATAATATACGCGTCCATGACAGGCGTTCCATTCGGTTTGCCATAATGCGCGTCACCTCTACCTCCAACTCTGGTTGCGCTGTTTCAGCGGTCGAGTTGAGGCGCATAGTGCCTTCCTGCCAATCTATTTGCGGGTTCCTTTGCCTTAGCCATGGTAGTCCCAAAATGACATTCTCTGGGCCAAGTGAAGTGACTAAAAAGTCGTAACTTTCTTCACTAGGGCCGACTTTCAGAGAGAGTCTGACTTTATGGGTGATACTACCGGCTTCATTGAGAGTCCCGTCTATGTTGTATAGAGTGATGGGACTGTCGAGAGGAACCTGCAACATCTTGTGGCGGTCAGCGTACCTTTTGTCCAGGAACAACGAAGTTGCCCCAGAGTCTACCATTGCTGCTACTTTTACAGTACGATGACGTCCTTTTAAATACACAGAAATGTGAAAGTGTGATTTTTTGTCTTTTGTTTCGGGAATAATAGTAGAAGACAGTGCTGCATCAGAAATCATCACGTGCGGCATTGCTTCTGAAGAAAGTGGAGCAAAAGGAACACTACCATTGTTCATCTCCAAGGCAGATGTAGATGTACTAGAATCAGGAAAACAAGAAGCCGAACTAACACTACTATCTAACTTACAGGCATGAATCGTATGAATTACAGAAGGTGAGTCCGAAACGAGGCGAGAGCGTAAGCATATATTACAACTACATGAAGCCGAGTCATCTACTGTAGAGGGGCCGGTCGCAGCTATACACGACCCCTGATCTAAAAAGCCGCTTTGAACGCATCCAGCTGTTCTTGCTGCTTTTCCAACATTCCCAACAACTTCGCTACGTCTGCCTGGGACGTCTGGGCGGGGGAAGTATTTGTGGCGGCTGCTGCCGCAGTATTGGATGATGATGGTGGACTAGGGGATTCCGTTGTTGCTGCAGCTTTTGCTTTAGCTGGTTTCCCCATTTGTTTGTTCTGGCAGACGTTTGCTCGGTGTCCTGCTCTTTGACACCAGTTGCACACGTCGCGTTCGTGGTTTCCATCCTTCTTTGTGTGCTCTTTCCAGCCGCACCCGTAACATCTCCCTCTCATCCATACTTGGAACTCGCCCCGAGTTTTAAAGATTTCCTCCTTTGGCTTGCTACCTTGTTGACGCGTGGCGTCGACTTGCATGGCATCAGGGTTGGAGGTTGTGTGTGGTGATGACGATGAAGATTTTCCTTTCTTCTCGCTCTGGCGTTGGCGCAGTCGTTGGTCGATGACTTGCGCACTCTGCTTGAGCTCGTCGTATGTGTTGTGGGGCTTGTCGGTGATGGCGAGGAGGTCCTTGATCTCGTCTGTGAGACCGTCGTAGAAGCGGGTGCGGAGGTCGATGATGGACCACCCAGTTTGTCCGGAATACTGCTCGAATATGGATGCATATTCGGCGACCGTCTTCTTTCCTTGTCTTGTTTTCTTTAGCTCTTCTCGAGCTATATCTTGGACGTCTAGGGGACTAAACCTGCGGTTGAACTCCTTGACAAAGTCCGACCAGTTTCCTCCGAAGGGAATAGTCCCTTGGTTGGCGGACTCCAGATATGGGAGTGCCCAGGTTTTAGCGTCCCCTTCCATGAGGTTAAGGGCGGCAGCGATCCACCTATGTTCATCTGCGTACCACTTGTTATCCACTGTATGCCATGTGTTCATGGCGTCCCCTAGTGATCCTGCCCAGTTGTGGAAGGCGGCAAGGAAATGACGGGCGTCCGATGAGGAGCCTTTCCCATCCCAGGCTTTGGGGCGGGCCACTATTTCCTTGTTCTTCCCGTTTCTTGGGCGAGTGGCGGTTGCCGAGGCCACCTGCGCTGTCAGGGCTGTGACTTGTTGCGCTAGGTTACCGACGGCTATGCCGAGGTGGTTAATGAGGTCCAGACAATCCTGGACGGTGGGAGGGGGGAGTGGTGTGGGTGGTGCGGCGTGAGGGAGGGTGCTTCCGCTTGGTTGTGACATCTCGTCTAGCTTTTTCTGTCTCTTTTCCCGTTCTAACTTCTCCTGTGCCCGCCGAAAGTCTTCTAAAAGAAGGAGTTGTTCGTCTGGTGAGATCTCGTCCCAGTCTTGGATACGAGATATAAACTCCTTTTCTTTCTTAGTAGGCGGAGGGAGGGCGAATTTCGAGCGAGCTCCGCTGGGATACTGAGCTTGTGCTAGACGAGCTGTTTGTTTCCCTTTCTTGGGAGCCACGTTCTTCGTCTTCCCCTACGTGGGAGATGAGGGGGTTGGGAGGTGATTCGAGACGAGGGATGAGGTTTGCAGCGATTGCTATCAACTGCGGGACTGTGAATTCTGTGCCGAGAACTGGGATTTCTAGGCCGTAGAGCTCTAGTAAACCGTAGCGGTACTCGGGGTCGTGGTAGATTGCCTGCACGTATTGCTCGGCGATGTTACGAGGGGGTAGTTCTAATTGGAACCCCTGGTAACGGATGTTGACACCGTCTTCGTCAATAAAACTTTCGCCTGACTGGGCAAGTGTGGCTTGGGAGGAGGAGTGGGCGGAGTGGAATGATTCTATCGAAACAGTGGGTGATGGTGATGCGTACACTGGGGAGGGGATTCGGTCTTGTTCAGACTGGGTATCCGGGTGTACGTGCAGCGATGCCGAAGCAGAGGCTGTAGTTTGTGGTGGTGTGATGGAAGCTTGTCTCCTCCTGAAGAGACGACGAAGGCGGGTGCGGACATTTGCAAATATGCGAGGCAGTTTGAAAGTATGTGAAGGTGGATTTAGACGACAGGATACAACGAGCGCGCAACGCTAACTCGAGGATGATAGGAGGATTCTGATCAAGCGAGACCAATACACAGTGGTGTTTCACACTGCGCGAGGCTGCGGCGATAACAGAAAACTCGGGAGTGGTGTAGGGATATGTATAGAGCCACAAGGCTGTCTGCCTCAGTCTTCTCGACCTGTTGGCTGCCTCTCACGCCGAAGCGCTCTCAAACTTTTCTGGTTACTACGCGTACAGCTGTCGCAGGCTAGGCCTGGCTGGCTCAACGTCTAACTGCAGCTTATCTGGCGTGGTGACCAGTTCTGCAGCCAGTACCCAGAGGCGTCTACTGATGACCAGATAGACCCAATAAAGGCAAGCACAATCTATGCCGGTTTTACGGACACTAGAGTTGTACCACGAATGCACAGATTCTGCGTGCGGAGGTCCCCAGGCAAAGAGTGAGGTGGGTAATACAAGGGACTGATGGTCGTCAACCACCTAGAGGGAAAGTGATAAAACTGGTGAGCGTGGAGCTCAAGAGAGTGATGAAGAACTTGTCCTAATGTAGCGGTATGACAACCTCGCTACGTCAAGCTCAAGTGTAAACTGTAAGTGAACTGCCTGGTGAGCACACCCAAGCTCAGCGCGGAGATAAATCACGCGCTAACGCACAGTCACAGCGGAGTGGACGAATAACTCAGAGTCTTTATACAAGAACTCAAGACATCTATGGTCATGCTGTGGTACGCTGAGTGGAGAACCAAGAGGACAAGTTAGATTGGTAAGGAGTAAGGAGTACAAGGAGATGCACACCTGAGTGGAGAACCAAGAGGACAAGTTGGTTCCACTCAGGACGCTACAGGAGGGTTTATATATGCTACTGTGGCTGAGCTTGAACTGAGTCTAAACACTATTACTAAGTGTACAGTAAGACTCCATGACTCAGGAGCTGACACGTCGTATCTAATAATAGCGCTATCTATTGTGCTGACTGATGCACTGGTCATGGCGCTGACGCGATGCCTTATCTTGCTGAGTAAAACCTAGTACAGCGAGTAAGCGTATTCTACTAAGCGAAGTCTAGAACTATCTAGAAGGTTCCTTCCTTATCTACCAATCATATGAGTCCGTACGTAAATGGAATGTGACCCGGTTAGGTTGTCCCATTAAGGGTGCAACTATCCCAGGGTCACGTGCTCAAAGGTGCACATGATGGCAGCATGTGACTAACAATATCTCGTACTTCGGCCCTTTATATCTTCCTCAGATAATTCCGTAAAAATACAGAAAAATAGGGAAAATAATATACGCGTCCGTGACATCAACACCGCGCCATACACCGAGGCCGAAATTACTCGGCTTCGTACAGCTGTCGGACTCTTTGCGAGTCCCCCACCTGGACTTAACCACGTACGAGTCGAGGTCAAGCAAGAAGAAGACGCCCGCAACGCTGAGGTGGCAAGAGTGGATGAAGACACGGGATTGGAGGGAGCCGGCAGAGAACTGGAGGCAACGACAACTGGCGGTAGCGGCGGCCAGGAGGGCCATCATCTACCATCGACGACGCCAACACATCGAGACGCTGAAAGGGCAGTGTACGACGCAGTCGAAGGGAGCTTAAGGGAGTGGTACCCAGTTGAGCAGCCCTATCTCATCACGGCCACCAACTCTGACGACCCCCGCAAAACCCCCTACGCATGCGACACCACCGGTCGCCCCTTGTACCGCGGAAGCGTAGCCGTTGACACCCACAGCTCCACCGCACCAGCCGTCCACCTCCGGTACTTAGGAGGGACGTCGCGCACCCCGCCACATGGATACAAACACAACTGGGGGGACGATTTCGTCCACTACCCCATCACCGATGCCCAGGGAGTGACCCGCCAGGCCACTTACGTTCAAGTTATCGCCGGACCAGATCCCCTGGTCCTCGGCCTCATGGACGACAGCGACAAGGTGTACAGTCGCCCCCTCTACGCCGAACCTCATGTCCGAGAAGCCGGGAAGCCCCACTACGCCCCAGAAGACCTATTCGCCCTCGTCGGAGGGCACAGCAACCAGCATCGGGTGGACCGCGCGGTCAACAAGTTGAAGGATGTGGGGGTCAAAGCTGAGTTAACCCGGTTCCACGCTTACCGCCAGGAGGCTGAAAGGATGGAGCAGCAACTCCACGCCTTAGCTCAGGCGCTTGGAGGAGTACAGTCGGAATTGGCCCGCTGCAAATTCCGACTTGAGATGGCAAACATACTGGACCGAATTACAGAGAGGCAGGAGGGATGGCTCGGAGGGATAGGTCCCACTCGGCGCCGCGGTCGTCGCAGCTGAAAAGGGGGTGATGTCACGGGGCACAAGGGAACGGACTCTTACCTATGATGATGACCTCGTTTGTAAGTAGTAATGTGTCATGGACAGTCGTATCAGTCAGCACGTAGCACAATCACATGTCGATGTGACATGTACTTATCACATGATAGCTGTAGTAGGGTTCGAGCTACTTACGCTATTAGTCGTACGAGTTTCGAGAGGAGCTTTAAAGCGCCCTCAAATATGTATAAATAGTGGCTCGATAAGACCAAGATACACCATCTTGGTCTTCTTCAATTCACCACCCTTCTATTCGTCTCTTACACGCGTGATTTGCTTGCCTCTTCGAGCAAGTCATCTTTACCGACTCGACTACCTAGTGGTGTGACTCGCCCTAGTGTACACCCAGATCACGTGCCGATTAGACGCCGTGTATCTCGTCATGTGCCCGATAAGCACCGTGCACCCCGTGATCAAGTCACGTGACCGTCAGAGGATATTTCAATAAGTCGTGAATGCCCTTTCGCAGTCCAAGTCGGACCAACGCCAGTGGTGGCGTTACAGAGGAGTCCAGATGCGAATATAAGAGCTTCATTGAGCTGCGGGTCTCGACAACCGATTTGCTAAGACCTTCGTGGGCTGCTCTGCGCGTTCTACGCCATGATCTAGTACGGAGTAGTTGTTAGGAAGAGCCAGCCGAATGTTAGTGGGGCACAATGGCCCATAATTCTGAAACACGATGGCCAAGCCACCGCTGAGAATTTGCACAGAGACGATGTTGCGCGGGCAGTCAGAGTATATCCCGGCACGGCGGTTGAGTAAATCCGCCGCGACCTTCTGGGTGTTGAAAACGACTATCGGTTGTCCAGCCACATTTGAATAATAGAACACGTCGCCTAAAATGGAAGCCAAGAAAATAGCAAAGCCAACTGCAGTCTCGAATGCTAGGACTGGGTGCTACCGCGAGATGCCAATGATCTCCGAAGGTGACAGACTCTTAAAAGCGATAAACATGCTAGTACCCTATAGCCAAGCGCGACAGCAATCCTGGGGCGCCAATTCTTATACAGTACTCTGGGTGTAAGACTAGTGGCGTGATCGGGGATTTGTTCCCACATACTTTGCACAGATAGCGGCCGTTTTCCCCTTGTTTCTTCACCGTCCCTGAATAGCGATTTCCTTCCGTGCAGTAAAAATAGGGACATCCAAGTCGAGTGGGGACCCGAAGAGCGTGCTATGGAACCACTATTTATCGAATCGTAACCTTACTTTGAGCGCAATCTACATCCGTGTCGTTCAAGTTCAAAGTTGGTGGGGTGCTATCGTAGCCTCAGAGGGAAAATTGTGGCAACTGCCAACGTCGTCACGTGGATTTTACCACAACCTGGCGGTCACGGCGGCGGCGTTGTGCCCTTCGTCTAATTGCGCAAATACTGCGTGGATCTTGGCGTGGATAATGGCCGGTAGCCACGTTTCTTGACGTGTTATGAGCTTCCACTTCAGTGCGATCGTATACTATTCGTCCCACGCGGGTTTGGTGCAAAACCTGCGCGATATCCTTCTTATTCTGCCAAGTATTCTGCCTCGGTTTGGCTTCTGTTCGTTGTCATTCGCCTCCTGGGACGTCCGGCCCTTGTTCTTTTCCATTTATTCAGCTATTATACCGGCTCAGTAAACTATTAAGTACAAGACCGGGCGCCTGAACAGTCGACTTTCTGTATACACAGGGCCCTGCCACCGACTTCCTCGCTTCCCGACCCCCTTGTTCCCGGATCGCCCACGGTCGTACCGCGGACCCAGGTCCTCAGTGGTTCGTATCGTCACTCTGCGGAAGCAGAGTGTAAAATGTACTACGGTTCAGTCCTTTGTGTTCTAGTTACTTGAACCCCCGACTTCATAGAGTAGCACCTCAGCTCTGTCCTTCAAGCTTCAAGTGTGCGCAACAGCTGAACGTTATCTATTCGCGCAGATTCCACTCGCGCACACGCTTGCTCACTGAGATACTCCTACCGCAGAGTGTCCACATCCTTCAATAGACGCATATTAGTGCTCCTTAAATTCCCGTTCGCCAGCGAGCAGTCCGACGGCTTCCGGGAAGCGTGGTGTGATATCCACCTTGAATGGCACGGGACGACTGGGTGTCGATACCGAACACTGAGAGTTGGCGCGGAAGGTCAAACAAATGTGAGGACACTCACACAATAAGTCCTCCTTCCACCGATCCGTCCACGTCAATCGGGACCACATTCCCGTGCTCGTCCTTCCCAGCCTCGATATTACACGCCCACAGCGTCACGGCCATGTCGATGAAGAGCGAATTGTTCGCAACGTGCTTTCCTACACAGACCCGCCTCCCAAAACCATACATCACGTGGCCTTCTTCCTTCGTCTCAGGCGAGCACGGGGCGATGTCCCCATTGGTGTCCAAAAATCTCGCTGGATTGAAGTCCGCCGCGTCTGCGCCGTAAATTTCGGGATCACGGCTGAGGTGCCAGATGTTGGCCATCACGATGGTGCCTTTAGGAATGAACATGCCGTTATACCAGTCGTCTTCCGCCGAGCAGTGTGGGACGCCAACGGGGCCAAAAGTACGCCATCGCAGCGCCTCCTTGACCATGGCGCGGATGTAGGGTAGGTCGTGGAAATCGGCGAATGTCGGCGTGCGTGAGCGCCCGACTACGGCATCGAGCTCGGCTTGAGCACGTTTCTGTACTTCCGGATAGGTGACCATTGCGAGCATCCACCAAGCCAGGGCTGCTGACGTCGTATCCGCACCTGCCGCGCTGATACTCACTATGAGCAACAAACCTGGAATGAGGAGAGTACGTGTACATACTACATGGCTGCCGCGACCCAGGAATTTTCGCGGTCAGATAATCCGTACCTTTCTGCATCCTTGATCAAGGTTCCCACCAGACTTGGGCGATCGATACCCCTTGACTGAAGTGACGTGAGAGATAGTATCGGTTTCTGGAGACTGGGGACAAGGACAGACCATCTTTTCGCGGACGCTATCGAATAGGGTTTCAAACATGGCGGAATCTTTCTCGTACCAATACTCTGCATCACGCTTCCATTTGGCAAATCTAGAACATCAAGGATTTTGAATTCGGATCGTATGTGGGAAACGCCTCACCTGCTCGGAATGTGCCTCATCCACGGAAAGAATTCCACAAAGTGTGCACCGGGAAGAGCTGCTCGCATAAGACGTGCAACACAGTCGTTGATAGCCTTGATTCCCGGATCCGTCTCGGAAACTATCGGTGGGGTGTCATACGTGACGGACATAATCATAGAAGCTGTGACTCTGCGAAGGTGATTGTCCATCATCGCAGGTTGATCGAGGAGTCCAGAGGCGAGTATAACAGCTTCATTGGACTGCGTCGTCTTGAAGGACTCGACAACAGACTTGCTGAGACCTTCGTGGGCAGCTCTGCGCATTCTACGCCATCTAGTACGGGGAAGTCGTTAGGAAGAACCGAGCGTGGTCAGAAAGCGGCGGCGCACAACGGTCCATAATTCTGAAACACGATGGCCAAGCCGCCGCAGAGAATTTGCGCAGCGACGATGTTGCGCGGGCGGTCAGAGTAAATTCCGGAACGGCGGTCGAGTAAATCTGCCGCGGCCTTCTGGGTGTTGAGCACGACTATCGGCTGTCCGGCTGCACTTAAATAGAAGACGTCGCCTGAAAGGATATTAGAGGGGAATGTGTCACTCCGTCAGCGGCGAAAAGTGTCGTGCCAAATTCCTGCTTCCACTTCGTGAACTGGAGCCATTGCTGGCTACCACGCAACTGGAGTGCGTTACCTAGGAGAGGGAGACCTCTTGGTCCTGGCGGAAGTTTCCGCCATGGGCTTTTGAGATAACGTGCAGCCAAGAAAATAGCAAAGCCAACTGCAGTCCCGAATGCTAGAACTGGGTGCTGCCGCGAGATGCCGATGACCTTCGAAGGTGACAGACTCTTGAGAGTGATTGACATACTCGTAGCGCGACAGTCGGGACAAACTGTGATGCCCACTGGCAGTTCTATTACAGCGAATACTAGAGCGAGCGATAATGTGCGCGAGCGATATTGGCACGAGAAAAGCGATTATTGGAGAACGCCTACCCGATTGAAAAGACAAAAATCCGATGATTTCATTCCTATGAAAGACACAGGGATTTTATACCTAAAGGACTGGCGTCGTGAAACCAGGCACTCGACAAGTGACCTTTCGGCTAGCGGAGGTTGCAAGGTGTCGGAGTTTGAAGGGTGCTGCTAGCCGAGTCAGTTGAGTTGAGACGAGAGACGACGTGAAACGAGCGGAGCTTCTGAGTTCGAAAACTGGCTGGTCCGAGCCTAACTAAAGGACTGGAAACTGTACAGTAGCAAATTTTATACTCTGCTACAGAGCGACGCGATATCGGATTCGTGGATGTGAGTACGAGGAGGGGATACGGGGGAAATCGGCCGAGTCGACCGAGCAAGTGCGAAATCACGAACCGAGGCAAAATACAGAAGCATTGCGCGAGTTTGCACCGAGCGCATGGAACAATCAGATAGGAACGAACTGCGTTTAAATCTCACATGGTATATTCCAACAAGTTCTTATACAGTGTACTCCGAGTCTGGGTGCCGAAACCAGGGGTTTTGTCCCACAGACCATGCATGACATCAGGAAAAACCTACTTTGCTAATTTGAGATAGTTTGAGATAATTGAGACTAGCGAACGCTAGCTGTCACTAAGATGTCTCTCGCTAGCGCGGGAGATTTTTCCTGATGCGAATACGGGCCTTTCTTCCTTTGCTCGTTCCTGAATAACGGTTTCCTTGGCCTACCGTGACATTATTCATGTGGCGTTGATGAGCGACATAATATTAACATTCGCACAACTGGGTCAGTTTGAGGTCAGGACAGGGTGGGTGAGTGGCAAGCACTAGCTCTGGTTTCTGGAAACTTGCAAGACTGCCTTCGCCTGCCTTCTTCGGCAATCCTTACGTGGTCAGTCCACCAAACTCTGCCCGCCTGTGTTGTGCGGGGTAATACCGACAAACTCCGGCTTTGCACTTCTCGTGTATGCAGTTGAGCGTTGTCAATTCGTGCAGACACTGCCAACACCCACGCACGCGTTTTCTTATTAATATATTTATTCGCTATCCTACAGCGAAGCACCCATGCCCTTCAGTATACTCTTATCAGTGCTCTTTGAATTCCCGTTCGCCAGCGAGAAGTCTGACGGCTTCCGGGAAGTGTGGTGTGATGTCCGCCTTGAATGGCACGGGACGACTGCGACCCACTCGCGTCAGTGCAGAAGGTCTGACAAACGTGAGGACACTCACACAATAAGACCGTCCTCCACTGATCCATCCACGTCAATCGGGATCACATTCCCATGCTCGTCCTTCCCGGGCTCGATACTACATGCCCACAGCGTCATGGCGATGTGAATGAAGAGCGAATTGTTCGCGACGTGCTTTCCCACACAGACCCGCCTCCCAAAACCGTACGAGACGTGGCCTTCCTCCTTCGTCTCAGGCGAGCACGGGGCGATGTCTCCATTGGCGTCCAAAAATCTCGCTGGATTGAAGTCCGCCGCGTCTGCGCCGTAAATTTCGGGATCACGGCTGAGATGCCAGATGTTGGCCATCACGATGGTGCCCTTAGGAATGAACATGCCATTATACCAGTCGTCTTCCGTCGAGCAGTGTGGGACGCCAACGGGGCCAAAAGGACGCCATCGCAGCGCTTCCTTGACCATGGCGCGGATGTAGGGCAGGTCGTGGAAATCGGCGAATGTCGGCGTGCGTGAGCGCCCGACTACGGCATCGAGCTCGGCTTGAGCACGTTTCTGTACTTCCGGATAGGTGACCATTGCGAGCATCCACCAAGCCAGGGTTGCCGACGTCGTATCCGCACCTGCCGCGCTGATACTCACTATGAGCAACAAACCTGGAATGAGGAGAGTACGTGTACGTACCACATGGTTGCCGCAACCCAAGAATTTTCGCGGTCGGATAACCCGTACCTCTCTGCATCCTTGATCAAGGTTCCCACCAGACTCGGGCGATCTATGCCCCTCGACTGAAGTGGCGTGAGAAACAGTATCGGCTTCTGGGGACTGGGGACAAGGACAGACCATCTTTTCGCGGACGCTATCGAATAGGGTTTCAAACATGGCGGAATCTTTCTCGTACCAATACTCTGCATCACGCTTCCATTTGGCAAATCTAGAACATCAAGGATTTTGAATTCGGATCGTATGTGGGAAACGCCTCACCTGCTCGGAATATGCCTCATCCACGGAAAGAATTCCACAAAGTGTGCACCGGGAAGAGCTGCTCGCAGGATACGTGCCACAAAGTCGTTGATAGCCGTGATTCCTGGA
This sequence comes from Lactarius akahatsu, assembly GCA_021524915.1. Lineage (NCBI taxonomy): Eukaryota > Fungi > Basidiomycota > Agaricomycetes > Russulales > Russulaceae > Lactarius > Lactarius akahatsu. The sequence continues at coordinate 25,191 of JAKELL010000422.1, forward strand.
TCTAGCTCGGAGACTATCGGCGGGGTATCATAGGTGACGGACATGATCATAGAAGCTGCGGCTCGGCGAAGGTGATTGTTCATCGTCGCAGGTTGATCGAGGAGTCCAGAGGCGAGCACAACAGCTTCATTGAACTGCGTCGTCTTGAAGGACTCGACGACAGACTTGCTGAGACCTTCGTGGGCAGCTCTGCGCATTCTACGCCATCTGTGCAGCAGCCGTTAAAGAAGAGCTGAACGCGGACAGAAAGCGGCGCACAATGGCCCATAATTCTGAAACGCGATGAACAAGCCGCCGCAGAGAATTTGCGCAGCGACGATGTTGCGCGGGCGGTCAGAGTAGATTCCGGAACGGCGGTCGAGTAAATCTGCCGCGGCCTTCTGGGTGTTGAGCACGACTATCGGCTGTCCGGCTGCACTTAAATAGAAGACGTCGCCTGAAAGGATATTAGAGGGGAATGTGTCACTCCGTCAGCGGCGAAAAGCGTCGTACCAAATTCCTGCTTCCACCTCGTAAACTGGAGCCATTGCTGGTTACGCAACTGGAGTGCGTTACCTAGGAGAGGGAGACCTCTTGGTCCGGGCGGAAGTTTCCGCCATGGGCTTTGGAGATAACGCGCGGTCAAGAAAATAGCAAGGCCAATTGCAGTCGAAAATGTGAGGACTGGGTGCTGCCGCGAGATGCCAATGACCTCCGAAAATGACAGACTTTTGAGAGACATACTCTTAGCGGCAGTCAATGTAATGCCCAGTTCTTATATGGGTGCCGAAACCAGTGGCGGATCTAGACTCGTAACCAGCCGTTCGAATAAGGATTTTGAGGGTGTCGCAGGCGACTGGAGGATCCTCGATTCTCCTCTAGCGAGCAATTCTTGCGCAGCCGGCACCCCCATAGAACGAGCAGTCACCGGTCTATGGCGGATCGTGATGAGATTTGGTCCCACAGACGTTTGCACGAATTCGGACCTTTCTTCCTTTGCTCATTCCCGAATAACGGTTTCCTTTCACGGTACGTATTGATTCGACGTATGAAATATGCCCGAGAATGGAACCACTCTTCCATAGAATCGTCGCCTTGTATTGACTATTGAGCGCTATATTGAGCACGGTCTACATTCGTGTGGCGTTGGTAGGTGCCAGTGGGGAAATACAGTGTCTGAACCAATCACAATAGTGACAAAACAGTGAGGAGGAGGGGAAAGATCGGTTGAAAGCCAACTCATACAGCGGCGCGTTCCCAGGCAGGTCGACCCAGCATTTAGAACATGACATGACATGCTCTTTTAGGTAATTTTCACACGAGCCAGAGAACGGAGGTCCTTACGACGACGTGGATTTTACCACAACCACACTGGCAACCTGATAAATACTATGTGGATTGTGACCACGTCAGCCAAACGTAAACTTGAACTAGCCTGGACAACGCATGGTGCCTCAGCACTGCGGTTTAAAGCCATGGACATGATCGGGTCGTCGTTCTCGTCATACATACGTACGTACAAGCTTTAACTATCAGACCAACAAACAAGCAAGCTAGCAAGTAGGTAAATAAGAAAACAAGGAGGAAGGGGGTACGGCCGTCGGTAGTTGTAATTAGCACAGAGGTCGCAAAGTAAGCGAATGGGGCTGACCTCTGGAACAGTATACGAAGAGCAGAGAAGGCGGTGGTATATCACACGTTATATATCGTAAAGGATGTGGCTGTGTATGAACAAAAAAAAAAACGGCCTGACGAACAAAAAAAAAATGAAAGCAAAGCAGCGAGAGAGGAGAGTTAAGAATCCTTCCATTGCGTGTCCCAGCGCGCAGAGGGCGGTGAATTGCTCTATAATTTCCAGGTCCCTGGATCACTCTTGCCCAAAGCCTTCCGTCTCCCTATTACAGAAAACCTGTGAGCGAGGCCACAAACCCACTATTAGAAAAATAAAGGAAACGCACTCGATCGCGAAGCGGAGTTTGCGCTCCAGACTCTCGTAGTCCTCGTACGGCGGCAGGTCAAGACGATTGAAGCACGTATGGCTGCGCGGGAGGCCATTCGGGTCCCCACTCTTCTCTATCGTGAACCGGCGCGGGCCATCGCTGCCCTGGAGGTCCTTGAAGCCATTGACGGGCACGCGCGAGGTGCCGGTTGTGAACTGGAGGAGGCGGGCCTTGCGCTCGGCGGGCCACGAGCGCAGGCACGCCCAGAACCACTCGATCACGCGATCCGTCTTCTCGTACCCGCGGTAGTCGGTGAAGCGCGTCCAGTCGTCCATGTCGATCTCCGTCATGCCGCCGATGAGCAGCTCCAGCTCGTGCTCGTCGAACACGCGCAGCAGGTCCAGCGGCAGCACGTCCCCGAGCCCCTCCATGAACGCGCGGAACTGCCCTGCGATGCGCCCCGCGATCCGGTGCGCGACCACGAGGTCGACGTACTCCTCCTTGTTCGCCTCCGTCACGTCCTGCGCGGCGCCGCCCGGCCTGAGCTCGACGATGACGTGCTCGCCAAAGCGGTCTTCCGTCACAGAGAACGTCTCTTCGAGCACGCCAGTTATAGGGTTCTCCCTATGACGCAATCAGTCAGAACCCCAAGACCACGACGATGGGCACGCACAACATCCAGGTGAGGCCTTTGTACAGCTCATAATCGACCGCTTCGAGGTCCTTCATGTTCACCTTCTTTCCGAGAACCATCTTGTAGAAACTGGGCACAAAGTATGCATCAAGGAATCGATGGTGGAATACCGCGAGGCCGAGGACCCGGCCGATGAATTTGAAATAGTCAAGGTGCTCGGGATTCACGCCCGATGCCGGGTTGATCTGTAGCGTGTAGTTGTCATGCGCCGAGTACTCGAACAGGCCGTAGCTTGGGTTAAACATCTCGTGCGAGAGGAGGAAGAACCACTCGCGGGACACGCCACCATAATCGAGTGCGTCTTCGCCCTCGAACTTGACCATGAGGCGCTTGCGGAGGTCCTCTGGCCGGAGACGCATGATCGCCGCGAAGCTGTCCTCGAAGACCCACCCGCGACGAACGCGCACGTCGCACTTGGCGTCCGCGACCAGGCGCATTGAAGGCTGGCTCCGGAAATAGACGACTTTCCGCCGATAGTCGCGCTTGTACTGTGGCGCGTCCGCGTCGACCGTCGACGGCAGCCGCGGGTCGTCCCACGTGGTCGTGCGCGTGTTGTGATCCACAAAGTAGATGCGCCGTGTCGACGTCATGCGCATTTCCCAACCCGATGGCAGCGGTCCTAGCGCGGCACGGTTCGCGAGTGCCGTGGTCGTCGCCGCTGTAGCCGAGGCCGAAGTCCGCCGAGGGTCATTCCACGTTGTCGTGCGCGTGTGATGGTCAACGAAATAAGGACGGCCGTCGGGCGTGCGGCGCTCTTCCCATCCGAGGGGCAAGCGCACGTCGGCGTAGGTGCCGTCTGCGTTGGTTGTGTTCGGAGATAGGACCGTCTCGCCGGTGCGGGCGGAGGATGGAGTATGAGTGGGGGGGATAGGCACCGACAGACTAGGGGGTGGGCGGTTCCATGTGGTACTGCGTGTATTGTGGTCGACGTAGTATGAACGCCCGCGCGGGTCGTGCCGGAGTTCCCACCCGGGTGGGAGGGCTTCTTCGACAGGAACAGGCTGTGTAACCGGTGTGGGTGCAGTAGCGGGAACAGGGGCCGGGGCAGCCGGCTGTTCCGGGGAGTGATGTGGTGGAAGAGCGACGGGTTCGGATGGATGCGGGCTGCGCTGAATTTCGGGATTGCGTGTGGGCAAGGAAGAAAAGGAATGAGATGGTTGTAGATGGTGCGGTGCAGAAGGCGCTAAACCGCCATCGCGGCTGTATGGTGTAGGTGGCGGCTGGGAGCTGCGGCTGCGGCTTGGTAATGTGTTGCTGGCGCCACCTGTAGTAGTTGAAGAAGGGGATACACGCATATCGTTGAATGACCGAGCAAGATCGAGTTGTTGGGTCGCCTGACTGTCACGAGAGATATCTTGGCCTTCTGTGGCGAGCGAGAACATGAGGTTTCCGTGTACGATTTGGCCGTCAGCCCCAGGCTGGAGTTCGAGGTTCTGGATGACTAACGCCGGAATGAATGAATGATGGGAAGAAGCGCAAGGGGAGGGGAGGGGAGGGGCGTACCGCTTCCGCCCTGATTAAGGTTGAGAACGTCTCCGACGGTGATTGATACGGATCCGAGGAAACCCTGGTCGTTGCGCTTGAACTTGCGTTGATCAAAGACTTGAATTTGGATCTTGGACGATTCTCGAACGGTGCTGCAGAAGGACGAGAAAGTGGTTAAGAAAAGGACAGGGAAGGACAAAAAAGGGATAGGGTGACGCAACATGTCGAATGTTTCGTTCCAGTAGGGAGTGAGGGCTTTCTTGAAGATGGCAGTTTGACGGAGGTCAGAACCGTCGGTCGTTACGACTGCGAAGGGATTCGGGAGGGAGAAAAGGTCCCGTTTGACGAGACCGTTAGCGGCAAGTACTTGGTGATGGGAGATGAGACAAAAGAGGAAAAGTGTAATAGAACGGAAGGGAACCGACCGGTGAGCCTTATCGGGTGGGCACGACCTGTTGCAGTGGATGAACTAAGACAATTGGAAAGTGTTCTCTACGGGACTCGAGGGGAGGGAGACCAGTTACCTTGGTTCTGCCATTTGGGCTTCAAAAGATGGACAGTCATCCCCTCCCGTCCTGAGCCCTAATAGCCTTGCTTATATCATCATCGCTGATTAGATATCCCCCCAATCACGAAATGGGCTCGTTCATCTCGCACTCAGCGTTGCACAAGGCGGATACATCGCGGAGAGGATCTATGAGGGGTTGCGCCGCACCCGCACCCGCAGGGACAGCGTAAGGGCCGGAATACCCAGGTAAGAGAGTAGGCCTCTTGGGTTCCTTGTCAGAATTCGAATATGCCATCTCCCTGCGAGATGAGACGACTCACAATGCACGAACCAAAGGCGCAGAGATTGCAGACCCCTTTATTGACTCGGTAGTTTCGATACAATAGGAGAGAAAAGGATAGTCATCACTGTACTATGGTTCTAGTTCTATCACATACACATGGTAGTGCCAGCATGGCACCAACGAAACACTGACGGGAGTGGTTCTAAATGTCTATCGGCCAATCTGACAACAACAATGGTATGTTCTTCTCTTCTCGGAGATTTTCGACGGGATATCGGATACTGTACACCGATACACTCCCACCCGCTTCGTCGATTACTATATGCAGCGACTTTCGGTTGCCAAGGACCCACAGGCGCCAAGTCGGGCAGCATGCCCGCGTGGGACCCATCAATGATGCCAACGGATGCCCCTCTCCGTGTTGTTTTTTGTCAAAACGGGAAATCACAATTCCGTTCTTGCGGATGTGCAGCGCGTGGCCATCAGTTCCCCCCTGACGCGCCTGACGTCTAGTGATTAGCAAGAAAATTCGCCCTGGTAGCGGGTCGGGTTCTGCTGGGGTTCACCAAAAAAAAACCGTACCCTGAGTACGGGTCCCGGACGCTGACGTCTCTCGTCACTCAGTCAAGTGCCCGGCCCAGGTACCTAGGACGAGGTGTTTGCATGCAAGGGGTCATCAGAAGGTGGTCTGCGTTTGCCGTTGCGGCTTGCCAAAGAAGACGCCTGCGCTGACCATGGGGTCCAATACGCCAGAGAGGTGCCAGCGCAGCACGCGGAGACGACCAGAGATTTCGCCTGTGAAGCGGAGGAAGTGCGGGGTGAGTGACAGAGCCTTGTCCGGCCCGTCCTACCAAATTTGAAGCCGGGGCGACCGACTTTCGGCCATTGCTAAATGTGAAGCGTTCAGTCTCAATTGAACATCTCAATATCATTAAGAGCCTCAAGATGCACAATAAAGGCCCTTGTTCCCAGCTGCGTTCTCAGTGTTTTGACACTTAGACCCCTGAAATCATGCACCACCACAGGCTTCAGGCATCACTTATTATCATCTGCACCGCGATTGCTACAGTCTCGGCCACTACAATAGATGCTACCTATCCTATGGTCACACTTGACATGGGCACGTTTGTGGGGACAACGGCCGATGGCTTAAACAAGCTCCTCGGAATCCCCTTCGCGTGACCACCGTCCGTAGCTAGCTTCTCTGTCCTCCTCAACTCACCCACCAACCTGGCCTTCACTGACAGAGTTGGTGACCTGCGCTTCCGTCTTCCCAAGGCACCTGCCCCCTATGCTGGTACACACAATGCTACTGCGTTTGGTCTTCCATGCCCAACAAGCAACTTGATGATTCTAGACGGCGAAGATTGTAAAGAAACCACTGGGGAGGCTCCATACCACACAGAGAACAATTCTGATGATAGATTTAGGTTGACACTCAACGCCATTACACCTGACACCAAACATCATTCAAAACTCCCAGTTGTAGTGGTGTCATGATCCAACGATCGTGCCATTGATTATCTCTGATAATCAGTTTCTGGAAATATCTCAGATTCAGTTCTCGTGTTTCAGATCTTTCTATTCTGTTTGTTCTTCAGAATTCTTGCTTCTGCTTCTCGTGTTTCAAGTTCTGCTTCCTTTTCTGTCAGAATATTCTGTGTGTTTCAGACTCTCACCTTCTGTTCCTGCCAGCTCACAAAATGGGAGAAAACATGGAAAAATAGATTTCTTGTACAGTATTTAGAGAGCTTGTAGTACACCCTGTATTCTTTGTTCTAGTCTTGTCCAATTCCACTTGACTCTTACCTCTACTAGGCTCTGCCAGGCTATATTGGCAGTACTACTCTTGGTAGCTCAAGACTGGCGTAGCAGGAGAGCCCCTGCCAACTGACTAACCGACTGACTGACCAGACACACTGGTGTGCTGACTAAGCGTGACCCGGCAGATATCTTACAACTAAGTGGTAGCGATGCAGATTGTCGTGAGTCCACTGCTAGGATCATAAAATGTGATGAACACTCACTCAGAGTGTTCCTGCAATACACTTGGCTGACGAGGAATGCGAGGGATGATGAAGAAGGCTGGGAAAACTTGGAAGAACTTGGCAAGAACAAGGATAACAAGGAGGTTGCAAATCCAAGCTATGGTAGTAGCGAAGAAAGGCACTAGAGGGTTATCCAAGTGGGAGTCACAAGTGGACAGTCTGAGGGACTGTCCGTTCTATTGCTCTAGCTTATATACCTGGGTACATGGTCTGTGCGTACTTTAGGGGAGGCTTACTGCTTCCCACAGGTGCTGCGCAATGGAAGGTTCTGGAAGGGTTCTAAGTATATCAACCAATCAGAATAATCGTAGGTATCGTACGACTGCTCCGCAGTCGATTGCACAAGATTGCGCCATAGTGGTGTGACTGCTCCGCAGTCCAATAGGATTAATCCAAAGAGTGGTACGACTTTCAGTCGTCAGGTGACTTGATAAACATAGGATAATCACGTGACCGGTCACGTGACCGTCGGAGTACGAATTTGGAACTCCGACTTCGGATTTCCCCTTTAGGAAATTGATTACATAAGACCGGGCCGGCACGGACCGGTCTTAGACACTCGAGTCACGACCCAAGTTTTACAGGTTCGTGACAGTATCCCCTCTTTAAGGGGTTGCTGCGCCGTTCAGCAACCATCAAGGTTCTGAGTTTGGGTGCTCGTGGATTCTTGTGGTGAAATTGTCGAACAAGGTCCTGGGCGTGTTTCATTTGTGAGGCTGGGAGCCAGGAGTTTTCTGAAGAAGGGTATCCTTTCCACTTCACTAGGTATTGTATGCCTCTCTTGTTCGGAGAGAGCCTTGATTGGAGGACCGTTTCTACTTCATAGTGCTCGTCCTCTCCTTGGACTATTTCTGGGGGTGGTCTGGTGAAATTGGGTCCATGGGCTGTGGTTTCGTTGTAGGGGGATACAAGGGATATATGGAACACTGGATGGATCTTCCAAGCTTTGGGCAACTGGAGTTTACAATTAACTCCCCACGCGGATATGACTTTGAATGGTCCGTGTCGTCTAGGGGCTAGTTTGGCCTTGGGGTGTGTGGTGTGGATATTGGTTCCTTCTAACCAAACTTGGTCGCCTGGTTGGGGTACGTAGGTGGCTGTGGATACATGGGTATTTTTCATGACTTCGGCTGCTACCTTTAGTGCCACGGATACTTCAATGCGAATTTGTTCTAGAGAATGAAGGCATTCTTCTACTGTGGGTATTTTGGACGCAAAGTTGACTGGTGGAATGAATTCTGGTTTGTAGCCGTACCAGATCTCGAAGGGTGATTTTCCTGTGGCGCTGTGTTGTCTTGCATTGTGAGCGAATTCCATGAAGGGTATTAGTTCTACCCAGTTGTTGACTTGGAAATTACAAAAGACACGTAGGTATTGTTCTAGTTCCTGGTTAACGCGTTCTGTTTCTCCATCCGTTTGTGGATGGAATGCTGTAGACATGGTTGACTTGACGCCTAGTTTGCTCCAAACTTCTTGCATTACTTTGGAAGCAAATTGTGGTCCTCTATCAGATATTACTTGGTGTGGTAGACCTGTTCGTCTCCAGACTTGTTCTAGGTATAACTTGGATGTTTCTTCGGCAGTGATTGTCACGAACCTGTAAAACTTGGGTCGTGACTCGAGCGTCTAAGACCGGTCCGCGCCGGCCCGGTCTTATGTAACCAATTCCCTAAAGGGGAAATCCGAAGTCGGAGTTCCAAATTCGTACTCCGACGGTCATGTGACCGGTCACGTGATTATCCTATGTTTATCAAGTCACCTGACGACTGAAAGTCGTACCACTCTTTGGATTAATCCTATTGGACTGCGGAGCAGTCACACCACTATGACGCAATCTTGCGCAATCGACTGCGGAGCAGTCGTACGATACCTACGATTATTCTGATTGGTTGATATACTTAGAACCCTTCCAGAACCTTCCATTGCGCAGCACCTGTGGGAAGTAGTAAGCCTCCCCTAAAGTACGCACAGACCATGTACCCAGGTATATAAGCTAGAGCAATAGAACGGACAGTCCCTCAGACTGTCCACTTGTGACTCCCACTTGGATAACCCTCTAGTGCCTTTCTTCGCTATTAACCATAGCTTGGATTCACGATCTCATTGTTATCCTTGTTCTAGCCAAGTTCCTCCAAGTTTTCCCTACCGTCTTCATCGTTCCTCGCGTTCCTCGTCAGCCAAGTGTCCTGCACGAGCACTCTGAGTGAGTGTTCATCACAGTGATGGTCTTGTTACATGGAGCAATTATCGTTGCTTTACTGAGACGATCCACTACAACGAATAGTGAATCGTATGTTGCGCAGCAATGCACGCAGTGTACAGGTAGACCCTTACCTGAATAGAGAGCTTAGACGAGGCTTAGAGTGAAGCAGAGGAAGCTCAGAGTGGGGTGGAGAGAGATGTGTATAGGTACTCGCTCCTATAGTAGGATTTATATACTCTATGGTCCACCCATGTCCGTTTGGGGAAAAGTGATGAGTAGAGGCATCCACAATATCGCGTTTTCAGTGTCGCCTAATGTCTAATCACCGGTGGACTTGGAATAATCCCTTAAGGGGATTCTGTACGTATACCGTATGACTAAATACTCCGAATTACGTGTATAGCATAACTAATCGTACTGTCATTCCTACGTAATGAGCCTTATAGTAAGTATTACGGCTCAACATCGTATCCTTGTGACGTGGGGAGGTCCGTGATGAAGTCCATGGTGATTATTTCCCAAATTTCGTTAGGGACTTGATTTGGTTGCAGGGGTACTTGGTTTCTTGGTTTAACTTTTGTTGCTTGGCAAGTGGCACATCCGTCCACATAGCTCTTGACAAAGGTGGACATGCCTGGCCACCAGAATTCTTGTGAAATTAGTTCGTAGGTCTTCCATCTTCCCGGGTGTCCTGTGGCGAGATGGTCATGGTATTGCTTGACTATTTCTCTTCGGAGATCTTCATTCTTGGGGACGTATACTTGTCCTTTGTACAGGATGATTCCATCTTCTAAGTTCCAATCTTCTAAGCCCTTTGTGAGGGATCTAGGGCCATTCTTTAGAAGGGTTTCTAAGGCAAGGCTAACTTCTTTGTCGTATTCTTGAGTGCTCTTGATTTGTTGTCGTAACGTGGTGTTCCCTTGGACTGTGATTGTTGTGGGTTGGACTGCATGGATTGCGAAAAATTTGGTGTCCAAAAGCACACGATCGTTTCTTCGTGAGCTATCCCCTCTTTAAGGTCTGGACGCCTGGACAGGGCATCTGACTTGTTTTGGGTACCGGGTTTGTGGACAATGGTGAACTTGAAACGCGAGAGGAAGAGGGCCCAACGTGCTTGGCGCCGCGTAAGTTTCTGTTTCGTGGAGAAATAGACCAAATTTCCATGGTCCGACCAAATTTTGAGGGTGTCTTCACGTCCTTCAAGGTAGTGGCAAAAAATTTCCAGGGCGCGGATGATAGCAAGGAGTTCTTTATCATGGATTTCATAGTTCCATTCGGCAGGCTGTAGAGACTTGGAGTGGTACGCGATGGGGTGCCAACGGTTTGAGTGCATTGGGTTGTTCTAAGATGGCGCCAGTGGCAAAGTCACTAGCGTCCGTGATTAGTGGAAAGGCTTCTCGTGGTCTGGTAGGGCAAGGACAGGTGCAGTGGTGAAAGCTGTGATGAGTGTCTGAAAGGCTGTGGATGCTTCTGGGGTCCATAGGAAGGGTACTTCTTTCTTGGTTAAGTCAAACAAGGGGCGTGCAATGGTAGAGAAGTCCTTGATGAAGCGTCGATAAAAGTTGCAAAATCCTAGGAAGGCTTGAACTTGTTTGACCGTCTTAGGAGGTGGCCAGTCTCTTATTCCTGCCACCTTAGCTGGGTCCATGGCAATTTGTCCTTCGGATATAAAGAGTCCGAGGTATTCTATGGATGTCTGGGCAAAAGAGCATTTCTCTGGTTTCAAGTAGAGGTCGTATTTTGCTAGGCGTGATAGTACTTCGTGGGTGAGCCTGGTTAACGTGGGGAGGTCCTCTGCAAATATCAGGATATCATTGAGATAGACAACAACGTGTCCTTCATCTATCAGGTCTTCGAAGATGGTGTTCATGAATGTTTGAAACGTGGCAGGGGCGTTGCAGAGGCCGAATGTCATGACTGTGGGTTCATATAGTCCGAGGGGTGTCTTGAAAGCAGCTTTGTACTCGTCGCCTTTGCGGACTCGTATATTGTTGTAGCCCCATCGGATATCTAACTTGGTGAACCATCTTGCGCCGCGTAGTTTATCAATGAGCTCAGGGATTAATGGCAATGGGGCGGCGTTCTTGATCGTAATATCGTTTAATGCTCGATAATCTTGTACTGGGCGTAACTTGCCGTCTTTCTTATCTATAAAGAAGAAGGGGCTGGCCATGGGTGACTTGGAAGGGCGAATATATCCCCTTTGTAGGTGATCCGTGATATAAATCTTCAATGCTTCTGATTCTTTGGGCGTAAGACGATAGATGGAGCAATTCTTCATGGTGGCTCCGGGTTTCAATTCTATGGCATGGTCCCATGGCTGGTGCTGTGGTAGTCTTTGGGAGGCTGTCTCGCTAAATACCTTAGCGTACTGTGAAAACTGGGCTGGGATGTGTTCCGTGGATGTCTTGGGTGCTGTTCTAGCTGCAATTTCTGTGCTCGTGGTGGTCTTGGCTCTAATGAGTATATCTTCTTCCTTGGTTTCTTGATGTAGGTACAGGAACGGCTCCATGGCTTCTTGACTAAAGGCAGGTTCACCTGCGACTTGGTATTCTTCCGTGGTTTGTAAAACATTGATCGTGGTTGCTCGCGTCTGCGGCTTCTTGGCTGTAATAACTAGGGACTTGGTGGATAGTGTGCAGGTCTTGGGGCATCTTGTGAAGGCGAGTTGTGGCGTGGCCCAGTTAACTTCTGGGTTGTGTGCTTTGAGCCAGTCTGTTCCTAGGATAATATCGTGGTCGCCTAGCGTGGTTACGTAGAGTTCAACACATTCGTCGTGGTATTCTCCATCGGAAGTCTTTATCCGGATTGTCTGGATCGTAGTATATCGAACTGATCCTTGTTTGTTCAATGTTCCATCCACATTTCGTACTGGAAGTGGGTTAACCAGGGTTCTGAGGTTAGGTTATTCTCTTGGCAAAGTCTTGATCTATGATGATTCCTTCTGCGCCGCTGTCTAGTAAAGCCCGTGCACTGATTTCTCGACCGGTTTTCTTTCCTACTAGAGTGATTCTGAGCGTAATTGAGGGTGATCGTCTATTCCGTATCGTATCACCGGGTACAGGCTCAGAATCTAACGTCTCTAGTAATGAGTATCCTTGGGTAAAACTATGGTTGGCCACTCGTAAAGCCCTAACTGACAGTGCTTCAGTAGGGTAGTTCAAAAATCCTCTGGAAGGGGGGCTGATTGAGGGCGTGGAATCGTGATGTGTGCTGGGGGACTGTGATACATTGCCGCTATCTGGGCAGGGTGATCTTTGGGGGGATCCTCGTAGGATTCTTCTTG
>JAKELL010000423.1:0-37213 GCA_021524915.1 Lactarius akahatsu
GATAGCGCTATTATTAGACACGACGCGTCAGCTCCTGAGTCATGGAGTCTTACTATACACTTAGTAACAGTGTTCAGACTCAATTCAAGCTCAGCCACAGTAGCGTATATAAACTCTCCTGTAGCGTCCTGAGTGGAACCAACTTGTCCTCTTGGTTCTCCACTCAGGTGTACATTCCTTTGTATTCCTTACTCCTTACCAATCTAAACTTGTCCTCTTGGTTCTCCACTCAGCGTACCACGGCGTGACCTTGACATCTTGAGTTCTTGCGTAAAGACTCCGAGTTGATTGTCCCTCCGCCGTGACTGTACGTTAGCGCGTGATTTATCTCCGCGCCAGGCTTGGGTGTGCTCACCTGACAGTTCACTTTATTTCCAGTTCACACTTGAGCTTGACGTAGCGAGGTGTCATACCGCTACATTAGGACAAGTTCCTTTACACTCTCTTGAGCTCCACGCTCACCAGTTTTATCACTTTCCCTTTAGGTGGTTGACGACCATCAGTCCCTTGTGTTATCTACCTCACTCTTTGCCTGGGGAAGTCCGTAAGCAGAATCTGTGCATTTGTGGTACAACTGTAGTGTCCATAAAACCGGCATACATTGTGCTTGCCTTTATTGGGTCTATCTGGTCATCAGTAGACGCCTCTGGGTACTGGCTGCAGAACTGGTCACCACGCCAGATAAGCTGCAGTTAGACATTGAGCCAGCCAGGCCTAGCCTGCGACAGCTGTACGCGTACCAACCAGAAAAGTTTGAGAGCGCTTCGGCATGAGAGGCAGCCAACAGGTCGAGAAGACTGAGGCAGACAGCCTTGTAGCTCTACACATAACCCTTCCTCATTCCTGAGTGTCCCTTTATCGCCGCAGCCTCGCGCAGTGTGAAACAATCACTGTGTATTGGTCTTGCTTGATAGGGCATTCCATTCACCCTCGAGTTAGCGTTTCGCGCTCGTTGTACCCCATCGTCTAAACCCACCTCACACATCTCCAAACTGCCTCGCATACTTGCGAACGTTCGAACCCGACTTCGTCATCTCTTTAGGAGGAGACAAGCTTCCATCACACCACCCCAGACTACAGCCTCTGCTTCGGCATCGCTGCACGTACACCCGGACACCCAGTCTGAACAAGACCGGATCCCATCACCGGTGTACGCCTCACCTTCACCTACTGTTTCAGTAGAATCATTCCACTCCGCCCACTCCTCCTCCCAAGCAACACTCGCCCAGTCAGGCGAAAGCTTTGTTGATGAAGACGGTGTTAACATCCGTTACCAGGGGTTCCAGTTAGAACTACCCCCTCGTAACATCGCCGAGCAATACGTGCAGGCAATTTACCATGACCCCGAGTACCGTTATGGCTTACTAGAGCTTTACGGCCTAGAAATCCCAGTCCTCGGTACAGAATTTACAGTCCCGCAACTGATAGCCATTGCTGCGAACCTCATCCCTCGTCTCGAAACCCCTCCTCACCCACTCCTCTCCCACATAAGGGAAGACGAAGAACGTGGCTCCCAAGAAAGGGAAACAGACAGCTTGTCTAGCACAAGCTCAGTATCCCAGTGGAGCTCGCTCGAAATTCGCCCTCCCTCCTCCAACTAAGAAAGAAAAGGAGTTCATATCTCGTATCCAAGACTGGGATGAGATCTCACCAGACGAACAACTCCTTCTTTTAGAAGAATTCCGTCGGGCACAAGAGGAGGCAGAAAGAAAGGAGAGACAAAAGAAATTAGACGAGATGTCGCAACCAAGCGGAAGCACCCTCCCTCATGCCGCACCACCTACACCACTCCCCCCACCTACTGTCCAGGACTGCCTGGACCTTATCAATCACCTCGGCATAGCCGTTGGTAACCTTGCACAACAAGTCACAGCCCTGACAGCGCAGGTGGCCTCGGCAACCGCCACCTGTTGAGCCGTAATACTTACTATAAGGCTCATTACGTAGGAATGACAGTACGATTAGTTATGCTATACACGTAATTCGGAGTATTTAGTCATACGGTATACGTACAGAATCCCCTTAAGGGATTATTCCGAGTCCACCGGTGATTAGACATTAGGCGACACTGAAAACGCGATATTGTGGACGCCTCTACTCATCACTTTTCCCCAAACGGACATGGGTGGACCATAGAGTATATAAATCCTACTGTAGGAGCGAGTACCTATACACATCTCTCTCCACCCCACTCTGAGCTTCCTCTGCTTCACTCTAAGCCTCGTCTAAGCTCTCTACACAGGTAAGGGTCTACCTGTACACTGCGTGCATTGCTGCGCAACAGGTTATGGGCCCTGCCATAAGTCGCTTTGCGCCTTCATTGGCTGCAACGACGGCGGGTTACCTTTAGTACCTGCAGTGGGGTTGTCGCCTTCATTGGCAGACATTAGTCTCCTCCACTATGGGGAGACTATGACAGTATGTCGCCTTTAATGGCAGACATTAGTCTCCTTATAAGGGGAGACTATGCCGGTTTATTTTTCTGTTATTAGTCGCATACGGTGCTGACTACTCTCTACACAGAAACCTATTATCAAACATGTCGACTCTTACTACTCTTGTCCCCGTCCTTGACGGCAACAACTATCAAATTTGGGCTAAGCAAATGGAGGCTTTCTTGAAGTCTTCTGCGCTGTGGGATGTAGTGTCTGGGAGGCGTGGTGCCCCCAGCGCTGTAGATGAAGACAAGCCCACTGAAAAGGAGCTTGAAGCGTACAACGCTTGGGCTACTGATGATGATCGTGCCCTTGGCTCGATTGTGCTGCGCCTTTCGCCGGCTATTCAACGCCAGGTCGAAAAATATGCGACTTCTCGCTTGGTTTGGGATCATCTCAAGTCCCAGTATGGGGGCGTTAGTGCTGCTAACGTCTACCAGGACTTCAAGCGTGCCATGACATTCCGTCTGGACTACGCCAAGCATCCTGGCCCCCAGATCGATGAGCTTGCAACGATTTACGACCACCTTTCTGCCAACTCCGCCAAAGTACCCGATGGCCTTCAGGCCATGATGCTTCTTTCGAAGCTACCTGCCAAATGGGAGTCATCCCTTGTCCCTATCCTCATGTCGGGCACTACGGCAAAGAAGCTTACTTTGACCGAAATCCGTACTGCAGCGGTCAATCAGTGGGAAATCGAGCGTACAAAAGGCCAGTCCTCTAACAAGGAATCGGCCAACAAGTTGTCGGCGGTCAAGCGCAAGCGTAACGACCCCGACTTCCAGCAGCAGCAGCAAGGCTCTTCGGGCCAGCAGAACAAGAAGCGCGGTAATCAACAGCAGCAGCAGCAGCCCCAGCAGCAGGGAGGGAACCATCGCCAGCGTAGTAAACGCGCCGGCAAGAAGTTCAAGAAGCAACATACGCAAGGGCATACGCACATTGCCGATGTTGCAGCGCTCCCAGCGCCAACCTCAACGACTATTGCGCATATCTCGCCTTCTGGGCTCGAGCAGCGCATTTCCTCCGCCCCTCCTGCGAAGAAGTGTGTTCCAGGACACTATAAGACCTTCAATAAGGCTCTGGACGTCACCCAGGCCTTAGAAACCCCTGGAACTGTACAGACAGTAAAGACGCTTGAGCAACGTCTCGGAAAAATGGTCGCGGACTCCCCATGGACCAAGAACCCGAATACCTTCGCAGAGGATTGGGAAATGTCAGATGAGGATGAGGACCTCCCTACAGGCTGCAGTGCGCCCATTAATTCGCCCTCAGACACTCCTAAACTAACCTTGACCCCTTTAGTCTCGCCTGCTGAACAAGAGGCGCGTAAAGACAAGGGCAAGGAGCCCATTCGCACCGTTGAACCTATCGAGGAATGCCCAGATAGTCCTACTGCGGTTGAAATAACCAAAATGTGGGAAGGCTTCCATAAGAAGGCGCCAGTACGTGCCCCCTCTCCAGATATTTCTCTGGATTGGGGAAGCGAAGCGGACGATGATGACAACGTCTACAACGACTTCGCTGATACAGTCGGACAAGATGACTTTACTCCCTATGAGGATGGGTTAGTAACTTTCCCTCCCCAAATAAGCGAATCTGACCACCCTACAGTGCTACTGGAGACGGCGCCGATTGGCGCTTCTAAAAATAGTAGTTACAGTGCACTTGTAAATAAAGATGTAAATAGCGCTAATCTATGCGCTCATGGTCTTGATTTCGCTTTATGCTCGAAATGTAAGGGAAAGAAGAGTCTAACAGAGCGAGAACCTACTTGGTTACTTGACTCTGGTGCGTCGGCACACTTTACAAACAATAAACTGGACTTTATAAGTTATACCCCCCTTTCACAAAAGCCTATGGTAAAGACGGCAGCCCATGCTCTTTATATACAAGGCAAAGGCTCAGTCTTACTGAAGCATTCTGTGGAACACAATGGCATTAAAACAGAGCGTATTACACGCATATATCCTGTCTTTCATATACCACAGATGACAACTAAGCTATTGTCAATGGGGGAGTTTCTTCAACAGGGATTGCGCGTTCATGGGGATTCGCAGCATATATCTCTATTCTATAAGGGCAGTACGACGCCCATATTACAAACAAAACCCCTAGCAGATGGTCAGACACTTTACTGGCTTGATGCCGAAGTCACGCAAGTAAAAAATGTACATGAAGCCCATAGTACAATCTATACTGCTGACTACGACATTTGGCATAGACGTCTAGGACACCCTTCGAAGGAAGTACTACGTCGTGCCAAGGATCACACTAAGGGATTCCCCAAGGACCTTAAATATCCTTCTGAGACACCCATATGTCCTGGTTGCGCTCAAGGGAAAATGCCTGCTTCAACGCATAAACCCTCTGAGACACGTGCTAAGAAGCCTTTTGAAAAGATTCATTCCGATCTTAAGAGCTTCCCAGTTGACTCGTACCACAAATACAAATACTTCATTAGTTTCTTTGACGACTTTTCCTCCTATGCGTGGGTCGTGCTATTACGCACCAAAGCACAGGCCATCAATGCGTTAAGGCAGTTTATTGCCATGGTCAAAAATCAGCATAACGCTACTATTAAACAGTGGATGTCTGACGCTGGAGGAGAATACAAGTCTGATGAGTTTACTAAGGTACTGAAAGATATGGGCATTACTATCCTACAAAGTGCACCGCATACTCCCCAACAAAATGGTCGTGCTGAACGCTTTATGCGTACTTGTATGGATAAGGCTCAGGCTATGCGCCTTGAAGCCTGTCTCCCTCAATCCTGGTGGGAATTTGTGGTCCTACATGCAGTACATTGCTATAATAGGACTCCAATAAGTCGCCTTAATTGGCAGACACCCTATATGAGCTTGCATGGTGAAGCACCTAGTCTTTCACACTTACGAGTGTTTGGATGTGGCGCATATGTGCACATACCAGAAGATCGCAGATCAAACAAACTTGACCCTAAAAGCGAACAAATGATCTATATTGGTCATACTGAGGGCATAAAAGCATATAGATTCATGCGGATCAAAAACAACACAGTGTTCACCAGCACTACTGCATTATTTGATGAGACCGTATACCCTAAGTGCGAAACACAAAGGGTGCGGGGTACAACCCGCATAAATGAGCCAGTAGAGAATCAACCTCCTATGGAGGATGAACCATCACCTACACAGCCCATTCCAAGTGGTTTTGACGATGATATGCCTACTCATCGTCCCCCTAAACAGAGGCAAAATAGGGAGGATGCGCCAGACCGCGACGACGGATCTGTGGAACCAGAGGAACCAGAAGCGCAACAGCCTCCGCCTCCTGCGCCAGAACCAGCACTACCACGACGGTCTGCGCGCTTGAGGAAAGTACCTACTCGTCCTGGCAACGTCTATGGGGAAGACAGGCACCCCACAAGCATAACTAAAGACGTTGAACGGAGTAGCAAGTGGAAAGAAATGGTTGGAAGACAGCCTGGTCGCTCCAGAGCTGATAGTACACCAGGGCAAAGGCAGATTCCAGGAGGATTTCCTGAGACAAACCCTGACCCTCCACCTGCTGAGAGTGAAGCTCCGCCAGAACCCTCAGAGGATGAAGTAGATGATTTATTGTCACGCCTTGCTCAGGAAGGGGGAGTAAAATTCCTAGATCATCTGCTTGCCAAGGCAGTTCCATCTAATGATCTGGAACCACTGGACACTTCTAATATACGGGAGTGGACCTATAAAGATATAATACGCATGCCTGCAGCACAACAAAAGGAATGGAAGACTGCTTGTCGCGAGGAACTAGAGGCACTTCGCAGACGTAATGTCTTTGAGCTTGTGGAACCCCCTAAAGGGAGGAAAATAATAAAAAATAGATGGGTCTTTGATCAAAAGACTGACGGTCGCAAGAAAGCCCGGCTTGTTGCCAAAGGCTTTTCTCAGGTTGAAGGCGTTGACTATGATGAAATATTCTCACCAGTAGTGCGCTTTGAGACTGTCCGGATGATGCTCGCGCTTGCAGCGCTAGAGGATTGGCACATCACTGGACTAGATGTTAAAACTGCCTTCCTATATGGAGAGCTCGATGAAGAGCTATACATGGAACAACCTGAGGGCTTCAAAGCCAAAGGGCATGAAAACAAAGTACTGCGACTAAAACGCGCCATTTATGGACTTAAACAAGCTGCTCTAGCATGGTGGAAAGCGCTGGATAAGTCCATGGCTGCGATGGGCTGTAAAAGGCTACTATCTGACTCAGGACTCTTTACCCATAGAGGAAAGAGTGGTGCCCTTGTAGTGATCATTGTCTATGTTGATGATGTGATCTTTATGGGATCGGACAAAGCCCTTCTAAATGAGCTTAAGAATAGGTTCATGGAGACTTGGGAATGTCGTGACTTAGGTGATGCAAAGGAATTCTTGCGTATGCGCATTCAGCGGAAACATGGAAAAATCTTTTTAGATCAAACCGCTTACTTAGAAAAGGTGCTGCAACGCTTTGGACTCGCAGATGCGAAAGCAACTGCGACTCCACTTCCTGAAGGGTACCAACCTGTACCTAATAATTCACCAGTCAACCCAAGTGTCAGGAGCAAATACCAGCAAGTTATAGGTTCACTCCTATACATAATGCTTGGGACTCGCCCTGACATCGCCTATGCAGTTGTTAAACTATCACAATTCGCTGCAAACCCTTCAGAGGACCATTTAAACAGAGCACTCTATATCTGTCGCTATTTGCTCGGGACTTCTTCATACTCTTTGGTGTATGACGGAAGATCAAATGGAGGCTTAATTGCCTATGCAGACTCTGACTGGGCTTCAAACCCAGATAATAGGCGATCTACCACAGGTTACATGGTTAAACTGGCTAATGGGATATTCAGTTGGAACTCTAGAGCGCAAAAGACAGTCGCATTATCTTCCACTGAAGCTGAATATATGTCGCTGTCGGATACTAGCAGACAATTAGTTTGGATAAAGTCACTCTTTACTGAGCTTGGCATCAAACTAAGCCCAATACCACTCTGCGGTGATAATCAGGGGTCCATCTTTATGGCCTCAAACCCTGTCCAAGAGAAGCGTATTAAACATATTGATATACGCTATCACTACATAAGAGAAGTAGTGAAGGACAAGAAAATAGAACTATTCTTTATAGATGGTTCAGAGAATCCCGCAGATATGTTTACCAAGAACCTAGGGCGTATTAAGTTCGAAAAATTCAGAAGTCAGTTAGGACTTGAGTTTTACTCGTCCAACTAAGTCACAAGGCAACAAACTTGGCCTTGAGACAAGCCTGAAAATTCCATTAATACTATGGAAGGTATATCAAGCGACGCTTGAAGACATTGTCTTCCGCATACATAGATTCTTCTCAACCAGAGAATCACAACATTTCCGCTCATTATACCAAAAAATCAGCCCAATGAACTGTAATAGTTCAAAAGCTGAAATGGGATGGTGAAGAGAGCTCGGTCTTGAAACCGCTCTCATGGTTCCGTGATAGACTCCCTTCTAATCATGGCTAGAATATTAATTCGCCTTACACACTTGCTTAGAGCGCTTAGTAGCTGCACTTAGCAAGGGGGAGTGTTGAGCCGTAATACTTACTATAAGGCTCATTACGTAGGAATGACAGTACGATTAGTTATGCTATACACGTAATTCGGAGTATTTAGTCATACGGTATACGTACAGAATCCCCTTAAGGGATTATTCCGAGTCCACCGGTGATTAGACATTAGGCGACACTGAAAACGCGATATTGTGGACGCCTCTACTCATCACTTTTCCCCAAACGGACATGGGTGGACCATAGAGTATATAAATCCTACTGTAGGAGCGAGTACCTATACACATCTCTCTCCACCCCACTCTGAGCTTCCTCTGCTTCACTCTAAGCCTCGTCTAAGCTCTCTACACAGGTAAGGGTCTACCTGTACACTGCGTGCATTGCTGCGCAACACCACCCGCCCCGGAAACGGGAAGAACAAGGAAATAGTGGCCCGCCCCAAAGCTTGGGATGGGAAAGGCTCCTCTTCGGACGCCCGTCATTTCCTTGCCGCCTTCCACAACTGGGCAGGATCATTAGGGGACGCCATGAATACATGGCATACAGTGGACAGCAAATGGTACGCGGACGAGCATAGATGGATCGCCGCCGCCCTCAATCTGATGGAAGGGGACGCCAAAACCTGGGCACTCCCATACCTGGAGTCCGCCAACCAAGGGACCATTCCCTTTGGAGGAAACTGGTCGGATTTCGTCAAAGAGTTCAACCGCAGGTTTAGCCCCCTAGACGTCCAAGACATAGCTCGAGAAGAGCTAAAGAAAACAAGACAAGGAAAAAAGACGGTTGCCGAATATGCATCCATATTCGAGCAGTACTCTGGACAAACCGGGTGGTCCATCGTCGACCTCCGCACCCGCTTCTATGATGGTCTCACAGACGAGATCAAGGACCTCTTAGCCATCACAGACAAGCCCCATAACACATATGACGAGCTCAAGCAGAGCGCGCAAGTCATCGATCAACGACTGTGCCAACGCCAGAGCGAGAAGAAAGGAAAATCTTCATCGTCATCACCACATACCACCTCCAATCCTGATGCCATGCAAGTCGACGCTACACGTCAGCAAGGCAACAAACCGAAGGAGGAGATCTTCAAAACTAGGGGCGAGTTTCAAGTCTGGATGAGAGGGAGATGCTACGGGTGTGGTTCGAAGGAACACACAAAGAAGGATGGAAACCACGAGTGCGACGTCTGCAACTGGTGCCAAAGAGCAGGGCACCGAGCAAACGTCTGCCAAAACAAAAGAATGGGGAAACCGGCTAAAGCAAAAGCTGCAGCAACAACGGAGTCCCCTAGTCCACCATCCTCGTCCAATACTGCGGCAGCAGCCGCCACAAGTACTTCCCCTGCCCAGATGTCCCAGGCAGACGTGGCGAAGTTGTTGGGAATGATAGAAAAGCAGCAAGAACAGCTGGATGCGTTCAAGGCGGCTTTTTAGATCAGGGGTCGTGTATAGCTGCGACCGGCCCCTCTACAGTAGATGACTCGGCTTCATGTAGTTGTAATATATGCTTACGCTCTCGCCTCGTTTCGGACTCACCTTCTGTAATTCATACGATTCATGCCTGCAAGTTAGATAGTAGTGTTAGTTCGGCTTCTTGTTTTCCTGATTCTATTACATCTACATCTGCCTTGGAGATGAACAATAGTAGTGTTCCTTTTGCTCCACTTTCTTCAGAAGCAATGCCGCACGTGATGATTTCTGATGCAGCACTGTCTTCTACTGTTATTCCCGAAACAAAAGATAAAAAATCACATTTTCATATTTCCGTGTATTTAAAAGGACGTCATCGTACTGTAAAAGTAGCAGCAATGGTAGACTCTGGGGCAACCTCGTTGTTCCTGGACAAAAGGTACGCTGACCGCCACAAGATGTTACAGGTTCCTCTTGCAAGTCCCATCACCCTATACAACATAGATGGGACCCTCAACGAAGCTGGTAGTATCACCCACAAAGTCAGACTTACTCTGAAAGTCGGCCCTAGTGAAGAAAGTCATGACTTCTTAGTCACTTCACTAGGCCCAGAGAACGTCATTTTGGGTCTACCATGGTTAAGGCAGAGGAACCCGCAAATAGACTGGCAGGAAGGCACTATGCGCCTCAACTCAACCGCTGAAACAGCGCCACCAGAGTTGGAGGTAGAGGTGACGCGCATCATGGCAAACCAGATGGAACACCGCTGTCTCCTTGCGGAGAAAGTGCTCGATACGGTCCAAGACGAAGTTTTCTGTTTGGCGGGCTTCACATACTCTCAGCAGATCGCCGAGAAAGCCACCGCCTCCAAACCTAAGAAAACCTTTGAAGAAATGGTACCAGAGCACTATAGAGACTTCGCGAAAGGTTTCTCTGAGGAAGAATCCCAGAGGCTCCCTGAACATCAACCGTGGGATCATGCAATAGACCTCGAACCAGATGCAGTTAAGCACTGGAGGGTCAAAACGTATCCCATGTCACCCAGCGAGCAAGTGGAACTCAACAAATTCCTGCAAGAGCACATCTCAAAAGGATACCTGGTCCCATCTAAATCACCGATGGCTTCACCAGTATTCTTCATTAAAAAGAAAGACGGCAAGCTCCGTCTAGTGCAGGATTACCGTTGTCTTAATAAAATCACTATTAAGAACCGATACCCACTACCACTCGCCGCCGACATCATAAACCAGTTGAAAGGAGCAAAGGTATTCACCAAGTTCGACGTAAGATGGGGGTATCACAACATCCGGATCAAACCCAGAGACGAATGGAAGGGTGCAATAATCACCAATCGCGGACTGTACGAGCCAAAGGTCATGTACTTCGGAATGACCAACAGTCCAGCCACCTTCCAAGCCCTCATGAACGCCGTCTTCGCCGATCTAATCGCAGCAGGAGAGGTTGCAGTATACATGGATGACATCCTCATCTACAGTAACTCCTTGGAGCACCATCGCAAAATTGTACGCGAAGTGCTCAGGAGACTGCAAGAACATGACCTCTATCTCAAGCCTGAGAAATGCGACTTTGAAAGGCAGGAAATGGAGTACCTAGGGATGATTATTCGTCCCGGAGAAGTGCAGATGGACCCTGGCAAGGTCGCTGCAGTAAGGGAGTGGCCTACACCCACAACGCTCAAAGAGGTTAGAGCATTTATTGGGTTCACCAACTTCTATCGTCGATTCATCAAGGACTTCGCGACTATCGCCCGACCCTTGCATGACCTCACGAAGAAGGACACTCCATGGCAATGGCATTCTGAACAGCAGAAGGCTTTTGACCACTTGAAGGAAAGCTTCGTACGAGAACCCATTCTCAAAGTGTATGACCCACAGCTTTCAACAAGAGTCGAAACCGATGCTTCAGGATTTGCTACTGGTGGTATACTTACTCAAAAGTATCCTGATGGTCTCTGGCACCCCGTTGCGTATCGCTCGCAGTCTATGAGCAAAGAAGAACGCAACTACGAAATCTACGACAGAGAAATGCTCGGCTTAATCCACGCCTTAGAGGACTGGAGACACTTCCTCGAAGGCATCTCCTTTGAAGTGATCACCGACCATAAAAACATGGAATGGTGGGCAAGCATGAAAGACTTAAACCGTCGACAGGCCCGATGGGCCCTGTACTTAAGTCGCTTCGCCTTCAAAATCACTTATAAAAAGGGAGACTCTATGCAGGCCGATGCATTAAGTAGATTCTCGAGAGACCACATCAGAGACAATGAGGATAACCGCCAGGTTCAGGTATTACAACCTAAGCATTTCCTCAATGCCGCCCAAGCACACTTCCGCCCAGAAGTGGACTCCCTAGGGAATCGCATAAGACTCACCTCCATTCAAGAAGCAGAAGTTATAGAGGGTCTCAAAAGTTTACAAAAGACCGCTCCAAAAGCTCTCATGGACGGAGTCGCGATGTGGGAGGAAGATGACGGCCTAGTTTACCATAAGGGGAAACTGTACGTCCCCAATGACCGGACATTAAGACGAGACGTGGTTAAGTCATGCCACGACTCCATCACCACCAGGTCACCCTGGTAAGAACGGCACCATCGAACTAGTCAGTCGCTACTATTGGTGGCCACGCATGGCAGGCTTTATCAGCTCGTATGTAGAAGGATGCGATCGATGCCAACGCTATCGCAAGGATCTGCACCCCAAAGCCATAATTCAGCCGCAGGAGGTACCTGAGGGACCATGGCAGATAGTCGGAGTCGATCTAATTGGCCCACTACCCATGTCACGTGGAAAGGACATGATCCTTAACATAGTGGATCATTATACGAAACAGATCCATCTATTTCCAGTGACGTCCCAAATCACGGCCGATGGGGTGGCATCCATCTACTTCGAGCAAGTCTTCCCCTTGCACGGGATCCCCAAGAAAATCATCAGTGACAGGGGACCCCAGTTTGCTGCAAGGAGCATGCGGGCATTATACAAGCGACTAGGGATAGACGCAGGCCTTACCACCGCCTATCACCCTCAAGCTAATGGACAGGTAGAGCGCAAAAACCAAGAAGTAGAAGTCTACTTGCGCCTGTTCATTAGTAAGAGGCAGGATGATTGGGCAGACCTGCTCCCCACAGCGGAATTCGTGGTCAATAGTAGACTCAACTCAGCCACGGGGCATACCCCCTTTGAGCTACTATACGGTTACACACCGGACTTCACCATTCCCGCTGGTAGGCCCACTGGTATCCCAACGCTCGATAAGCGACTACAACACCTAGTTTCCACAAGAAGGGATGCAGAGGCAGCTCTACGCCTAAGTAAAAGGCGAATGCAAACAGACGTTGAACAGAGACATAAGCCATACGTCTTCAACGTCGGGGACAAAGTCTGGTTGCAAGCTAAGCAAATAAAGATACACCAGCAGTCGTCCAAACTGGGCCCAAAGCAACTAGGCCCATTTGAAGTCACTGAAGTCAAAAGTGACGTCAACTACAAGCTTGCACTCCCCCCTGCATTACGGATCCATGATGTATTTCATGTAGACCGCCTCTCCCCTTACAAGGGAAACGAAGTTAACGGGCTTATGCCACCTCCACCTGAACCCATCACAGTCGAAGGGGAAGAAGAGTACGAAGTAGACCACATAAGAGATTCCAAATTCTTTGGTTGCACTCTTAAATACCTAGTTCGCTGGAAAGGTTACGGTGAAGGTGAGGACACTTGGGAGCCAGCAAAGAATCTAGTGCACGCACCGGATAAAGTCAAGGAGTTCCACTCCTCAAACCCGGGCGCACCTAGAAAAATAGCAGCTCTCATCTACGCGTCCTTGCCTTGGCAAGCATCTCATACGTACACAGAGGCCAACGCAGACGTCTACCCTTAAGAAGGGGGGTGATGTCATGGACACGTATATTATTTTCCTCATTTTTCTGTATTTTTACGGATTTATTCAAGGAAGATAAGAAGGGCCAAAGTACGAGATATCATCAGTCACATGTTGCCACCATGTGCACCTATAAGCACGTGACCCTGGGACAGTTGCACCCTTAACGGGACAACCCAACCCGGTTACATTCCATTTACATACGGACTCTCGGATTGGTAGATAAGGACGGAACATTCTAGATAGTTCTAGACCTCGCTTAGTAGTTTACGCTTACTCGCTGTATTAGGTTTTACTCAGCAAGATAAGGCATCGCGTCAGCGCTATGACAAGTGCATCAGTCAGCACAATAGATAGCGCTATTATTAGACACGATGCGTCAGCTCCTGAGTCATGGAGTCTTACTATACACTTAGTAACAGTGTTCAGACTCAATTCAAGCTCAGCCACAGTAGCGTATATAAACTCTCCTGTAGCGTCCTGAGTGGAACCAACTTGTCCTCTTGGTTCTCCACTCAGGTGCGCATTCCTTTGTATTCCTTACTCCTTACCAATCTAAACTTGTCCTCTTGGTTCTCCACTCAGCATACCACGGCGTGACCTTGACATCTTGAGTTCTTGCGTAAAGACTCCGAGTTGATTGTCCCTCCGCCGTGACTGTACGTTAGCGCGTGATTTATCTCCATGCCAGG
This sequence comes from Lactarius akahatsu, assembly GCA_021524915.1. NCBI lineage: Eukaryota > Fungi > Basidiomycota > Agaricomycetes > Russulales > Russulaceae > Lactarius > Lactarius akahatsu. Next base: position 13,990 of record JAKELL010000423.1, read on the forward strand.
CTTGGGTGTGCTCACCTGACAGTTCACTTTATTTCCAGTTCACACTTGAGCTTGACATAGCGAGGTGTCATACTGCTACACTTGTAGGTGCACATGATGGCAACATGTGACTAACAATATCTCGTACTTTGGCCCTTCATATCTTCCTCAAATAATTCCGTAAAAATACAGAAAAATAAGGAAAATAATATACGTGTCCATGACATCACCCCCCTTCTTAAGGGCTGACGTCCACATTGGCCTCTGTGTACATGTGAGATGCTTGCCAAGGCAAGGATGCGTAGATGAGAGCCACTATTTTTCTGGGTGCACCTGGGTTGGAGGAGTGGAACTCCTTGACTTTATCCGGGGCATGTGCTAGATTCTTGGCTGGTTCCCAGGTGTCCTCGCCTTCACCATAGCCCTTCCAGCGAACAAGGTACTTAAGAGTACGACCGAAGAGTTTGGAATCTCTTATGTGGTCAACTTTGTACTCTTCTTCCCCTTTGACTGTGATAGGTTCAGGTGGCGGTGGCATAAGCCTGTTAACTTTGTTTCCCTTGTAAGGGGAGAGGTGGTCTACATGAAATACATCATGGATCCGTAATGCAGGGGGGAGTGCAAGCTTGTAGTCGACATCACTTCTAACTTCGGTGACTTCAAATGGGCCTAGTTGCTTAGGGCCCAGTTTGGACGACTGCTGGTGTATCTTTATTTGCTTAGCTTGCAACCAGACTTTGTCCCCGACGTTGAAGACGTATGGCTTATGTCTTTGTTCAACGTCCATCTGCATTCGCCTTTTACTTAGGTGTAGAGCTGCCTCTGCATCCCTTCTTGTGGAAACTAAGTGCTGTAGATGCTTATTGAGCGTTGGGATACCGGTAGGCCTACCAGCGGGAATGGTGAAGTCAGGCGTATAGCCATATAGTAGCTCAAAGGGAGTGTGTTCCGTGGCTGAGTTGAGTCTACTGTTGACTACGAATTCCGCTGTAGGGAGCAGGTCGGCCCAATCATCCTGCCTCTTACTAATGAACAGGCGCAAGTAGACTTCTACTTCTTGATTTTTGCGCTCTACCTGTCCATTAGCTTGAGGGTGATAGGCGGTGGTGAGACCTGCATCTATCCCTAGTCGCTTGTACAGTGCTCGCATGCTCCTTGCAGCAAACTGGGGTCCCCTATCACTGATAATCGTCTTGGGGATCCCGTGCAAGGGGAAGACTTGCTCAAAGTAGATGGATGCTACCCCATCAGCCGTGATTTGGGAGGTCACTGGAAATAGATGGATCTGTTTGGTGTAGTGATCCACTATGTTAAGGATCATGTCCTTTCCTTGTGACATGGGCAGGGGACCGATTAGATCAATCCCGACTATCTGCCATGGTCCCTCCGGTACTTCTTGCAGCTGAACTATCGCTTTGGGGTGTAGGTCTTTGCGATAGCGTTGGCATCGATCGCATCCTTCTATGTATGAGCTGATAAAGCCTGCCATGCGTGGCCACCAATAGTAGCAACTAACTAGCTCGATGGTGCCATTCTTACCAGGGTGACCAGTGGTGTAACGTCTACCACGGACGCTTGCCTGACTTAGGCTTCTTGCTTGGTGGCGATCCATACAAGTCGGTAATTGTGGTTGGCGAAAGTGCTGGCGTAGAAGGCTGGATGAGGTTGAAGACTCTCGTCTCGTCCGAAGTACGCGTGTAAGTCCTCGAGCTGTGGCACGCCTGCCGGGATACGATCGATGTACTGAGCGTTAGCCCAAGTGGCGCTATTGATGATATAGAAAGTGTGATAAGGGGACGCTACTCGGTCATTACGGTATAAGAAGACTTGATATGCTGCGATGTCGGTAGGATATTCCACTGAACCACGAAGGGCCGGTCAAAGGGTAAGTCACGGGGATCCCTGGTCTAAGGGGATATGCCGGACACTCACTTAAGAGGGGGGAGGCCTCTTAGTAAAGACGAGTAGATGGTGGTGGTATTGGAAGAAGACCAAGATGCCGTTCTTGGTCTTCGCACTAGTCTACTTATACAGTTACACGCGGGCTTTGAAGCGCCGCTTGGATACTAACTAACCAATAGCGTAAGTACCGTGAACCCTAGTACAGCTATCCTAGTTGTGAGTCACTACGAGTCATCCGAGATCCGATCCGTTATCGTACAATCACATGTGCCGGAGCTTACCCGGCTGACTGATCCTACAGGTCCATGACGATATTCTGCTGACGGCGATGTCATAGTCGACGCGTCAGTGTCCACTTCCCGGCCCGAGGCGCCGATCAATCCGAACCGTAACAAGTGGTGACGGAGTCGTGGCATGATTTAACCACGTCTTGTCATAGTGTCCAGTCATTGGGAACGTACAGTTTCCCCCGATGGTAAACTAGGCCGTCATCTTCCTCCCACATCGCTACTCCATCCATGAGAGCCTTTGGAGCGGTCTTTTGTAGATTTTTAAGACCCTCTATGACTTCTGCTTCTCTGATGGATGCAAGTCTTATGTGATTTCCTAGGGAGTCCACTTCTGGGCGGAAGTGTGCTTGGGTGGCACTGAGGAAATGCTTAGGTTGTAAAACCTGAACCTGGCGGTTATCCTCATTATCCCGGATGTGGTCTTTTGAGAATCTACTTAATGCATCGGCTTGCATAGAGTCTCCCTTCTTATAAGTGATTTTGAAGGCGAAGCAACTTAAGTACAGGGCCCATCGGGCCTGTCGACAGTTTAAGTCCTTCATGCTTGCCCACCATTCCATGTTCTTATGGTCAGTGATCACTTCGAAGGAGATACCTTTGAGGAAATGTCTCCAATCCTCTAGGGCGCGGATTAAGCTGAGCATTTCTCTGTCGTAGATTTCGTAGTTGTGTTCTTCCTTGCTCATAGACTGTGAGCGATACGCAACGGGGTGCCAGAGACCATCCAGATATTTTTGAGTGAGTATTCCACCAGTAGCAAATCCTGAAGCATCGGTTTCGACTCTTGTCAGAAGCTGTGGGTCGTACACCTTGAGAATGGGTTCTTGTAACGTCTACCACGGACGTCTGCCTGACTTAGGCCTCTTGTCTGGTGGCGATCCTAAGAAGTCGGTAGTTGCGGTTGGCGAAGGTACTTGTGTAGAAGGCGGGGTGAGGTTGAAGGCTCTCGTCGCGTCCAAAGTATGCGTGGAGATCTTCAAGTTGGGGAACTCCCATTGGGATCCGATCAATGTACTTAGCGTTGGCCCAAGAGGTACTGTCGAGGATGTAGAAGGTGTGGTACGGTGTTGCTACGCGATCGTTGCGATAGAGGAAGACTTGGTATGCTGCGATGTCGACAGGGAAGTCCACTGATCCGCGAAGGGACAGGCGAAGGGGTAAGTCACGGGGATCCCTGGTCTAAGGGGATATGCCGGACACTCACTTAAGAGGGGGAACCTCTTAGCAAAAACGAGTAGATGATGGTGGTATTGAAGAAGACCAAGATGCCGTTCTTGGTCTTCGCACTAGTCTACTTATACAGTTACGCGCGGGCTTTGAAGCGCCGCTTGAATACTAACTAGCCAATAGCGTAAGTACCGTGAACCCTAGTACAGCTATCCTAGTTATGAGTCACTACGAGTCATCCAAGATCCGATCCGTTATCGTACAATCACATGTGCCGGAGCTTACCCGGCTGACTGATCTTACAAGTCCATGACGATATTCCGCTGACGGCGATGTCATAGTCGACGCGTCAGTGTTCACTTCCCGGCCCGAGGCGCCGATCAATCCGAACCGTAACAGTTCTCGTACGAAGCTTTCCTTCAAGTGGTCGAAAGCCTTCTGCTGTTCAGAATGCCATTGCCATGGAGTGTCCTTCTTCGTGAGGTCATGCAAGGGTTGGGCGATAGCCACAAAGTCCTTGATGAATCGACGATAGAAGTTGGTGAACCCAATAAACGCTCTAACCTCTTTGAGCGTTGTGGGTGTAGGCCACTCCCTTACTGCAGCGACCTTGCCAGGGTCCATCTGCACTTCTCCGGGACGGATTATCATCCCTAGGTACTCCATTTCTTGCCTTTCGAAGTCGCATTTCTCAGGTTTGAGGTAGAGGTTGTGTTCTTGCAATCTCCTTAGCACCTCGCGCACAATTTTGCAGTGGTGCTCCAGAGAGTTGCTATAGATGAGGATATCATCCATGTATACTGCAACTTCTCCTGCTGCGATTAGATTGGCAAAGACAGCGTTCATGAGGGCTTGGAAGGTGGCCGGGCTGTTGGTCATACCGAAGTACATGACCTTGGGTTCATATAGCCCGTGGTTGGTGATTATAGCACCTTTCCATTCATCTCCAGCTTTGATCTGGATGTTGTGATAGCCCCATCTTACATCGAATTTAGTGAATACCTTTGCTCCTTTCAACCGGTTTATGATGTCGGCAGTGAGTGGTAGTGGATATCAGTTCTTAATGGTGATTTTATTAAGACGACGGTAATTGTTACAATTTCCACCTCACTATATGATGTGTTCTGTCTGCCTTCGTGCTCCGCCTCGTGTTCGCATGTACTTTTACCCATGACCCGTTCCGATTCATTCTCCGACTCTTATCTCGCACCAACCCCATGACCGTAGGAAAGCCAGACTTATGACTTCTAGGATCCGCTGACGTCATTTGAGCCCCGCGTGCCCCCGCGGGATTCCCTTGTACTTCTTATGGACTTCCCCTTCGTACTTCCTTATTAGCTCGCTGAGGCCAGTACCTCAGGATCGCGCCATGTGTTTGTACCTTACAAACACCCTGTACTAGTATATAAGTCACACCCTACCTAGCTTGTATGGTAGACTTGACTTCTTGTGTAATACCACAATCGTCTTTGCCTCACGAACGACTTTGACTCGCCGTTGCGCTTGAGTCCCTCTTTGCTCACCTTTTCGCTTGAGCCTCGACTTTCCGCTACTATCCTTGTGTCCCTGGGAGACCAAGTGATACTTGTTCACCATCGAACTGAACCCTAACCAGTTCACGCCTTGTCGATCCCATTGACTTGCCGAAGTACATGCCATACTTAACGCCCCTGTGGTGGCGTTACATTAAGTCAAGTCTCTCACAGTGGCGACATCCAGTCGCAGTAGAACCAAGTTTAGGCCCGAGTACATTGACCGCCTTAGCTCCGACGAATTATCAGACAGAGTTAAAGGAACCAGCGGTCTGGGCAGAACACAACGGAGTCGAAGGATATTTTGTCTTCAACCCCTCAACACGATCGTACCGACAAATCCACTACCTTGAAGACAGACGCCTCTGGGCCTTTATCGAATACTCCCCGACTGAAGGAGCGTGGTACACCACAGGACCAGTACCCCTTACCCTGAACACCGGACCCCTAGGATCCTCTAATCCTTTGGGCATCAATATTGACCCCTCTGACACCCCATCCCCAAGCATACCTGTACCAACAACCAACCTCCCTGCCTCGGCATTCCCATCCTACGCAATGGCTCAGCAGGGACAAGCATCTGCAAGTACCACCCTCACTAGTGGAGGAGGAATACCCAGTGGAAGTGGAGCTCCTGCCAGAGGAACCCCCGCCAGCGGTGGTGGAGGTGGTGGTGGAGGCGGTGATGGAGGCAGTGGCTGTAACGCCACCACTGGCATTAGTCCGACTTGGACTACGAAAGAGCGTTTACGACTTAGCGAAATAATCTCTCGAGGTCACGTGACCTGGTTACGAGGTACACGGCGCTTATCGGGCACGTGATCTCAACGTACACTAGGGCAAGTCGTGCCACTAGGTATTCCGATCGATGAAGACGACTTGCGCGGAGAGGCAAGTGAATCACGCGTGGACGAGATGAGATAAGAGTGGTGATTGAAGAAGACCAAGATGGCGTATCTTGGTCTCATTGAGCCACTATTTATACATGTACGAGGTAGCTTCAAAGCTCCTCTTGAATCCGTCCGACTAGTAGCGTAAGTAGCTCGAACCCTACTACAGCTGTCCTAGGAATGAGTCATGCCCTATTGGCATGTGATTCTACTGTCCTTTCTGACTAGCGCGACTGTCCATGACACATTACTCCTTACTAACGAGGTCATAACCGTAAGTAAGAGTCCACTTCTCCCGTACCGTGACAGTGGCGGTGGCGGTGGACCAGCCCCAGTTGGAGGAACTGCACCGCCCGTGCCAGTCCCTGGTGGCAATGGTCATCTAGGAGGAAATCCCCCACCCGAGTTCGACGGAAATCGAGAGAAAAGCAAGGCGTTTCTACGCACCTTCAAACTATACTGTGGAATGAACCCGACCGTAGACCTGCTTGCAGTACCAGGTCAATGGGCCATGGCCTTCCTCTCCTACATCCGAGGGCCGCTCGTTGACGATTGGGTCGACGAGCAGATGAGATGGCTCGACAACCAACTGGCAGCGGGGGTCCTACGAACCCAAAATAACCTCTGGAATGAGGTGGAAACCTGATTTCTGCAGGCATACACCGACACTGCGGAACAGACGAAGGCCCGCAAAGCCTTACAAACCTTGGCAATGAAGGGAGAGGACATCGACTCTTACATCGCCCAGTTTGACAACCTGACGACAAAAGCCGGATATGGCCCGGACGAAGCCACGACGTTGGAGTTATTCCAAGACGGATGTTGCGATCGGACTCATTGGTACGGACTACAGGCTCATGGGGTTCTGACTACCCTAGTATTAGTCAGGGACAGTTGTCTCAGTCAGCCTTATTGGCTGTGTTATCACATGTACTTGCTATCGGACTTGACTCATACCTAGGACAGTTGTAGTAGGGTTCGAGCTACTATCGCTACTGGGTACCTAACGTTCAGGAGGAGCTTCAAAGCTCCTTGTCAACTGTATATCTAGCTGGCTGTACGAAGACCGAGCTCCTTAGCTTGGTCTTCTTGAATCACCATCGCACTTCTCCAATCTCTCCTCCTTTGTCTTATTCTCTTCATCTGTTTGCTAGTACGTCTGTCCTTTGTAAGGCAGATCGTCCGACGACTTGCACGCCTGGTGGACGTCGCCCCAGTGCCTGGAACGATCACGCTCCCATTTAGGACGTGTATCTATATTCGCTAAGTCGCCCCCATTACAAAGCCACTCTGTCATCGCTCAAGTCGAGCATCGTTAGGGTGAACCTAACGCAACATTAAGACCAAGCTATCTCCTACAAGAACGACACAGTGGCGCCCACGACAGGAGATCGGTGGGGCTGGAATCAAGTCCAATCATACACTATCCCCAACAGAGGAGAACGAGACGTCCCAACGCGCTATCTAAAAGCTGCCAGGTGGAGGACACACAGAGGAGAAACTGGTTACTTCGTCGACTTCCCCAATCGACCAAGTTGCTACTACCCAGTTGAGTTCAGTCACGAACATACTTGTTGGTGTATACTCGCAACAAACAACGCAGGAGTACGAACAATCGTTAGACCCACGACGCATGAATATCGGTGCGATATCTTGGAAAGCGAAGTGGTTCCCCCTGCCAGGAGAGGACCCATTGACGGTGCAATCACTACAAGCACCACAGAGGAAGAAGACTCTGGGTCGGAACGAAGCAACGACGAATCTGAAGAGGATCACCTCTCCCAAGTAAACGCAGAAGAACAGGAGGAACTAGCAAACCTCGCCGCAGGAATCACGCTTAACGAAGCGCCACAAGCTGAGCATATCATCGTCCACCCTCCAGACGAGATGACAACCACACAGGTAGAGCCAACGTACACGCTCCAGCTAGACCCCATACAGCGACCACAGGAAGGGGTTCCCACAGACCTACTCCCCATCGACCCAAGCACAGGACACCGAATGACTGCCGACGATGCAGCCATCATGCGGGCCATAGGACCAGATGAACCGGACCCTCCAGGTGGAGGACCACCTAGAAGGGACCCAGGAAGAGGTTACCCCCACGGAGGAGGAGGCGGCGGACCCGGAGGCGGAGGAGGACCACCTGGAGGAGGGCCCCCAGGAGCCATTCCCATTGGTAACCCACCTCGACCATCGGACAGGCTTCAAGGCAACCCGCCTATGGTCTTTAACGGCGACCGCACTAAAACTCTACAATTTAGAGCACAATGGAACCTCTACCAAGGGGTCAACAGCACAAGCGACATCATGCGCAACTACTACCGCCGATTGCTCCTCTTCCTCGGGTACATCCAGGGGGAGTCAGTCAACGAATGGGTGATGTACATGACCGACTGGCTGATGCGCCAGACAGAAGCTGGATTCCCAGAACACACTCGACAACTCTGGGAAGAAACCCTCCTCGCCTTCACCAGACGGTTTGCCAACACCATGGAGAAGGAACAAGCACAAGCGGAGTTGCGCAAGGGCATTCACATGAAGGAGGGGGACATTGACAGCTACGTCGCCACCTTCGAACGCCTCGCCCGTCAAGCTGATTATCACCTTGACGCCCCTCAAACACTTGATCTATTCACGGCAGGACTACCAAAGACACTGTTCACCAAAGTTTACGAACAGTACGAACCTACCACGTTCGAAGCATGGAAGCAAGCGGCGCTGAAGAAGCAACAGCAGTACATGCACCTACAGGCACGTCTCCACTCACTGAAGCCATCCACCCCAAAAACTACTCCACGTGCCAGTCAGTGGGGACCTCCCCAGAGCGGATGGGCACCACGAAACCTCCCTCGAGACCCCAATGCGATGGACACCTCCGCAGATAGGGCATGGGCCCGAGGCACGGAAATGGAGGATACGCAGGGGAGGCTTGCTGGAGCAGAGTACATACTCGACCGCCAGAAACCGCCCTATCCTCCAAGGGGAGGGCCACGAGGGCAGGGGAGAGGCAGAGGGCCCCCCCGAGATCCAAGGGAGGTCATCTGCTACACCTGTAACCAGAAAGGCCACTTCAGTCGTGACTGTCCACAGCACCGCTATAACACGCAAGGGAGCAACAGTAGGAGGTCGGACACCGACTACCACGCACAAGAACCGCTGGTGCAAGTACGCGCGGCCATGTCACCGCAGCAGCAAGCCCAGGAGTGGCTCCAAGGAGTAGCTGGAGCGCCGGATGAAGTAAAAGACCTAGTCCTCCAAGACCTCTGGGGGAGAGAGGGTTTTCCAAACACCTGAACCCGTCAGCCTGGGTGAGGGCACTCCGTTGTAACTCTGTAATAATCACACACTTTCGATCACTACAAATTCCAGTTTCCGTTCGAACGAGTTACAACATGGCTGAAGTAAAAGCACTAGTGGATTCGGGGGCCACTGATAGCTTCATCAAACCCGCATTTGCGAAACGAATGGGGATCGGTCTACAGGAACTAGAGACCCCCAAAAAGATATGGAACATTGATAAATCCGAGAACAAAGCAGGACTAATCACACACTGCGCAGACCTCGATGTACAAACTAAAGGAATCCACAAAACAATGCGCTTCCTCATCACCGACACAGGAGACAAGGACATCGTCCTCGGCTACCCCTGGCTGGCAACCTACGAACCACAGATTAGCTGGCAACACGCAGTCATCAAAGAAGACGCATACCCAGTAGTCCTCCGGACCACACACCCCCTTGATCGACGTCAAGGGGTGTGTTACGTTTCGGATTGGTCGGTCCCTCGGGCCGGGAAGTGGACACTGACGCGTCGACTATGACATCGCCGTCAGCAGAATATCGTCATGGACTTGTAGGATCAGTCAGCCGGGTAAGCTCCGGCGCATGTGATTGTACGATAGCGGATCGGATCTTGGAATGACTCGTAGTGACTCATAACTAGGATAGCTGTACTAGGGTTCACGGTACTTACGCTATTGGCTAGTTAGTATCAAGCGGCACTTCAAAGCCCGCGCGTAACTGTATAAGTAGACTAGTGTGAAGACCAAGAACGGCATCTTGGTCTTCTTCCAATACCACCATCATCTACTCGTCTTTACTAAGAGGATCCCCCTCTTAAGTGAGTGTCCGGCATATCCCTTTAGACCAGGGATCCCCGTGACTTGTTCGTTGACTGTCCCTTCGTGGATCAGTGGAATATCCCGCCGACATCGCAGCGTACCAAGTCTTTCTATATCGCAACGACCGAGTAGCGTCCCCCTACCACACCTTCTACATCATTGATAGCACTACGTGGGCCAACGCTCAGTACATCGACCACATCCCAGCAGGGGTACCACAGCTCGAAGACCTTCACGCATACTTTGGGCGAGACGAAAGCCTTCAACCCCATCCCGCCTTCTACGCAAGTACCTTCGCCAACCGCAACTACCGACTTGTACGGATCGCCACTAGACAAGAAGCCTAAGTCAGGCAAACGTCCGTGGTAGACGTTACATTAAGACCAAGATCCCACCGTGGCCAATCCTACAACCAAAGAACTTTGGGTCCCGTTCAGGCCCTACTACATCGACAGAAGAGGAGACCGCAACTGTCCCAAAGAGATACTTGGGATCCGCATTTTGGAAAGACGACGCAGAGACACCAGGCTACGTTACCTACTATTTCGATCGACAGAATAACTCGCAACTCATCCTGGTAGAATTCAACTTCGACAACCACTGTTGGGTAGAAGTTCGTTGGGACACCGGAAGGGAGAAACTCCAAGTGACCAGACCAGCAAGCTCAATCCTCAACCTAGACATCAAACAATCGGAAATCGTCACCAGAGACCAGTGGGGAATAATTGACGGAGAAAACGAAGAACCCCTCAGATCCCCAACACCTAAGACACCCACACCATCGCCATCGATCAAAAGCAACCCAGAAGACATCGTCATCAGAGACGAACAAGAAGAGGAACAACTAAAACAGATCGCTGAGTTGATTCCCACTGACATGTCCATAACCATCCCAACCATGGCCGCAGCCCGAACAGCTCTACTAGGCAAAGACATCGGAGGATACCAGCCACTCCCCGGAGGACCACCAGGAGGAGGAGGAGGAGCACCACCTGGAGGCGACCCAGACAACAACCCACAAAACGATCAGCCGGACATACCAGCATTTGTAATGCCCGATACCGACAAATTCATCGGGAAGGAGCCCAAAATCTTCACCGGAAACCATGACGAAGCAGAAGCCTTTCTCGCCCAATGGAACCGATTCGCAGGGGTCAACGCTGCCAACAAAAGCCTCAAGATCCCTTACATCAAGGCGATGATGTTCCTCACTTACATCCAGGGACCACTTGTCGACGAATGGACAACAGAAACAGCCAAATGGCTCGATGCCCAAGCCAACAGAAACGACCCGTGGCTCTGGGCAGGAGTAGAACTCGCGCATTCAAAGGACAATTCCGCGACAACCTAGAGAAGGACCGCGCAAGAGTAGAACTCGACAAAGGGTTCAGAATGATGAACGAGGACATTGACAGCTACGTCACTAAATTCGAAAAGCTGGTCCGACAGGCTGACTACCGGCTGGATGAACCACTTGTCCTCGACAAGTTCACCAGGGGTGTCCCCCATAAACTGTACCAAAACGCCTATCAATTCCACAACCCGCGCAGCTACTCCCAATGGAAAAGCGCGCTCATTGAACAACAGAAGAGGTATCTCCACATAAAAGCCAGGGAAACCGGCTTTGGAAGACAGCCGCAGAACATACAACGACCTCGCCCAAATCAACCACTCCGGTTCCAACCTCCACAGCGACAAGGAAACCAACAAGGGTGGCAGCAATATCGCAACCACCCAGACGCAATGGACACCACTCCCGGGAGAATCAGGGCAAGAGTCGCGGAAATCGGCGACATCAACAGAAACCACCCGGAAAATCCAAGAGACTGGACCCCGGGAGGAAGACCTCCAAGGGGCGGATTCACCCAACGAAGGGAAGGAGGACGCGGAGTCCTGAACATAAGGGACGTAACCTGTTACAACTGCAACCAGAAGGGACACTTCTCACGAGATTGCAACCAGCCACGAAGGGCGCGAGGAAGAAGCGCATACATCGAGGAAGTTCCCTACCGCACCGCAGAGCGTAGTAGAAGAACCTCTCATCGACCTGGACGAATCAGTCCAAGGCAACAGAGGCACCGCCAGCTCCCAAGTAGGCGACCTGCTGACCCAAGTCGTAGCACTACCGGAGGAACAACGGGGGATGTTTATGAGAGAAGTGATGGGGAGGCAGGATTTTCAGAGCGCCTGAACCCAACGGCCTGGGTGAGGGCTTTAAATTGTAACTCAACGTTTATCACGCACTATCGATCTATGCACGTTCCAGTTTCGATTCCGCACGAGTTACTTCATGGCCGACAAAAGAGCATTGGTGGACTCTGGAGCCACCCACAACTTCATACACCCAGACTTTGTCAGAAGAATGCACCTGGGAACCAAAGAACTACCAAACCCGCGTAACATATGGAACATCGACGGGACACACAACAAAGGGGGAAAAATCACCCATTACGTCGACTTAAACATACAAACTGATGGAAAACTTAAAACCATCCAGTTCCTAATCACCAACGTAGGAGGAGAAGACATCATCCTCGGTTACCCCTGGTTGGCAACATTCCAACCACGAATACAATGGGCTACCGCCACCATGGATACAAAACAGTACCCCATCATTATACGAACCACCAACCCTAACAAACCACCGACCCAAGCAACAGTCCAAGAGGAACTTCGAAGCATCATCACAAAAATGCAGGATGACGAACGAACACAAGCCTTCGAAGAACTGGAAGAGACAATCCCAGTACACCTACGAACAACGGCAACCGACTTGGCAATCGCAGCACATGACACAACGGAAAAGAAGGAACTCCCAGAGGAATACAAGAGGCACGCGAAGGTATTCAGCGAGGAGGAATCCCATCGATTCCCACCATCCAGACCCTGGGATCACGCCATCGACCTTAAACCAAACGCCCCAGATCACATCAACTGCAAAGTCTACCCGCTCAATCAAACGGAAGACAAAGCACTTAGAGGAATTCCTGGATGAACAATTGGCAAAAGGATACATCAGACCATCTAAATCACAGTACGCAGCCCCTTTCTTCTTCGTCAAAAAGAAGGACGGAAAACTACGCCCGGTGCAGGACTACAGAGAACTCAATGCATGGACCATACGCAACCAATATCCCCTACCACTCATACCCCAGCTAATCGCAGACCTCAGTGGGGGATGGATATTCTCGAAATTCGACGTCCGGTGGGGATATACCAACATCAGAATCAAGCCCGGCGACGAACACAAAGCGGCATTCAAGACCAAACGAGGGTTCTTCGAACCCCTAGTAATGTATTTTGGGATGACAAACGCACCGGCAACTTTCCAAGCTATGATGAACTGGACCTTCGCTCCTCTCATTGAACACCACGAGAAGAAGGGAACTATTATTCGGGTGTACATGGACGACATCGGAGTAGCCACAGCTACAACGAAGGAAGCACATACGGACGCCATCCACGACATCCTAGACCTACTGGAACAACACGACCTCTACCTCAAACTGGACAAATGCACGTTCCACTCAGACACCCTCGATTACCTGGGGGTAATCATTAAGAAGGGGGTGATTCGCATGGACCCTGTCAAAATCTCCGGAATCCGCGAATGGCCGATCCCCAAAAACGTCAAACAGGTACGATCATTCCTAGGGTTTTGCAACTTCTATCGCGCTTTCATTCGAGGTTTTGCCACACACGCACGACCGCTCAACAAACTTACACGCAAAGACGCGGAATGGCAATGGGGAACAGAACAACAGACAGCGTTCGACAAACTCAAGACCCTTGTAACGGAAGAACCGGTGCTCAAACACCCGGAATTGGACAAACCGTTCGAACTAGAAGTCGACGCCTCGGGATACGCAGTAGGAGCAGTACTACTCCAACGCGATAAGGACAACAAACGACACCCAATCGCCTACTATTCCAACACCCTCAACGCAGCAGAAAGGAACTACGACATATACGACCTGGAACTGTTAGCCATCGTCAAAGCACTGAGGAACTGGAGACCCTACCTTGCCGGGTCACCCCACAAGATCAAAGTGTTCTCCGACCACATGAACCTGCAATACTGGAGATCCCCACAAAAGATAAGCAGACGGGTAGCAAGGGAAGTGCTGGAACTCTCCGAATATGACATAGAGATTCACCACATCAAGGGAACGGCGAATGGGAGAGCAGACGCCCTATCAAGGAGACCCGACTACGATCAAGGAGAGCACGACAACGAACAAGTCACAGTACTCCCGGACCACATATTCGTCAGAGCTGCAACAATCGACACAACAGACAACCCAACACGCATGAGCGCAACAATCCCCGTGGAAGAAATGCAGCCCACGTACCCAGTATACACCCAGGACAACGATACCGTCACGAAAGTGGATAGACCCACACAAACTCAAACGCATCGAAGGCACCTGGTATAAGGAGGGGCGAAGGGTGGTCACAGGCGACGCCCACGAACGAAGGCGTATTATACAAGCCCACCACGACACCCTCGCATATGGACACCCGGGAATCAACCGAACCATCAAATTAATCGAAAGATACTACTGGTGGCCAGGACTCCGGCAAGAAGCACAGGATTACGTTCAAGGATGCGCCGACTGTCAACGAATCAAAGTCAACAACAGACCAACACGCGCACCTCTACAACCGATATTCCCGAAACCGGAAGCAACCCCATTCGAAGTCATAGCCCTAGACTTTCATCACCAAATTACCCCAATCGAACGGCTGCGATTCCATACTGACAGTAACAGATCCACGACTGTTCTAAAGCGGCAGTATTCATCCCATGCGTAGAAGAAATAAGCGCGGAAGGAACGGCGGCCCTGTACGTGACACATGTTTTTCCCAGATTCGGACTGCCAGCGCATCATTAGCGATCGAGACCCCAGATTCGCGTCAAAGTTCATCTGCGAACTGTGCCGAATACTCGGCATAGAACAAAACATCTCCACCGCATACCACCCCAGAACTGACGGCCAATCGGAACGAACCAACCATGGCTGGAACAATACCTAAGATTCTGGGTTAACGAACGACAGGAAGACTGGACACAGTACCTACCAATGGCGGAATTCACGCATAACAACTGGCCCAACGAATCCACCAAGGAATCCCCGTTCAATGTCCTTATGGGTATAACCTGTAGCGGTATGACACCTCGCTACGCTAAGCTCAAGTGTGAACTGGAATGAACTGTCAGGGAGCACACCCCAAGCTGAGCGCGGAGATAAATCACGCGCTAGACGCACAGTCACGGTGGAGTGGACGGTCAACTCAGAGTCCTTATTCAGGAAGCTCAAGACGTCAGGGATCACACCGTGGTACGCTGATGTGGAGAACCAAGAGGACAAGTTCAGATTGGAGAGTAAGGAATACAAGGGAGATACGCACCTGAGTGGAGAACAAGAGGACAAGTTGGTTCCACTCAGGACGCTACAGGAGGGTTTATATACGCTACTGTGGCTGAGCTTGAACTGAGTCTAAACACTATTACTAAGTGTACAGTAAGACTCCATGACTCAGGAGCTGACGCGTCGTGTCTAATAATAGCGCTTTCTATTGTGCTGACCTGATGCACTAGTCATGGCGCTGACGCGATGCCTTATCTTGCTGAGTAAAACCTAATACAGCGAGTAAGCGTAAACTACTAAGCGAAGTCTAGAACTATCTAGAAGGTTCCCTCCTTATCTACCAATCGTGTGAGTCCGTTCGTAAAAGGAATGTGACCGGATTAGGCTGTCCCGTTAAGGGTGCGACTATCCCAGGGTCACGTGCTCAAAGGTGCACATGATGGCACATGTGACTAACGATATCTCGTACTTCGGCCCTTTATATCTTCCTCAGATAATTCCGTAAAAATACAGAAAAATAGGGAAAATAATATACGCGTCCATGACATAACCCGTGCGCTGATTGGATTGATCGACCATCCCCTATTCCGCAAGTAGCGCTACGAGCGCAGCAATTCAAAGAGGCTAGAACACGCGCCCAGGAACTGATGATCAAAGCGCAGCAGGGGTGGATCAAACACAAGGACACCCCAAATACCAAATCGGGGACCTCGTATGGCTCGAAGGGCGCCACCTACGTACCAACCCAGCCAACGGCAAAACTCGCTCCCCGAAGACATGGGCCCTTCCAGATCATCCAGGTGATGTCCGCAGTCAACTACCGCCTAGAACTTCCCACGCAATGGAGCATTCACCCAGTGTTTCACACGGACCTTCTTACTCCATACAAAGAAACTCCCACACACGGACCAAACTATCAGCGCCCACCACCGGATCTGATTGATGGAGAAGAAGAATATGAGGTTGAGAAGATTCTGGACTCCCGGCGATTCGGCAGGACAAGGAAATTACAATATTTGGTCAAGTGGCGCTGGGTACCCAGACTCAGACAACCAATGGGTCTCCAAGGATGACGTATTCGCGGAAGAAGCAATTCGGGAATTCAAACGTTCAAACCCCACCAGAGAAGTACATATAAGCGCAGGGAAATCCAAGAGACGTCCCCATCTCCTTCACCCACTCTCCCATCTACTCATGTCCTCATCCCCAGTCCAAGTGCACTATGTCCTCGACGACCTACTCCCAATCTCCGTACAACCTACCCTCATCGTTCAGAACGCGCCATCATCACCCCTGTCGCTTCCCCAGTCCGTTCACAACGGAGACAGTCGTCCACCTACCCCCTTACCATCCCTCCTTCCTTCGCCAACCACTACAAGAGTTCGGTTCAAGAGATCCTTCGCCGACCAACATGTCAACGTCCGCGGAACCTGATTCGGACGAAGCTCAGATTCAAGAGGACCGGGACTTCGACCGGTACCTATCAGAGGAACATTGCCCTCTACACCAACACCTCGTCTACGGCAACCACCTCACCACCACGCACAACTGAAACCCCTCCGCTATGCACCACAGACGGGGAGCCCATCCGTATGCCGCAAAATTCTTGACCCAAGGTCCGCGTCTATCGTGCGGAAGAACACAGTCCGATTTCCAGACGTCAAGTGGAGACTCCTCCACCCCTCGGATTCAGACACAACAGGGGAGTACATTATATCCCTTTCCAGATCCGCGACGCTCAGGACCGGCTGCACCCAGCTCGCTATACGCAGCTCATCCTTACGGCGGACCCGTTCGTCCTCGCCTACAGGAGGGGCAGCGATCAGCAGTACGGGAAGCCAGTGCACGCCGCCCCCAACTACGACTACCCCCGAGACACCGCTTACTGCGACGATGACCTGATTTTCCTAGATCAGCGCAGCGTCATGCGGGAGTCGGTGGACCGCGCCCTCACGGGCATGAAAGACCTCACGCTGACGGCAGAGGTCCATCGATACCGCTGCGCCCAGGCAGGGGTGGAAGCGAAGGAATCAGAGCTGGCGAGACTCACGGAGGAGTTGGACAAGATTGCCAGGGTACGACGGGAGTGCGTGCTCCGCCTGCAGCGCGCCAACGCGATCACGCGCATCGAGGCGGAGAGGGATTCCTACCGACCGGGGTGGGAAGCGGGGCAGCAAGTCGCGGAGCAGAGAGAGGCAATCCAGCGGGGTCGAGCTGGGGCTCGACCATAAGAAGGGGGTGATGTTACGTTTCGGATTGGTCGGTCCCTCGGGCCGGGAAGTGGACACTGACGCGTCGACTATGACATCGCCGTCAGCAGAATATCGTCATGGACTTGTAGGATCAGTCAGCCGGGTAAGCTCCGGCGCATGTGATTGTACGATAGCGGATCGGATCTCGGAATGACTCGTAGTGACTCATAACTAGGATAGCTGTACTAGGGTTCACGGTACTTACGCTATTGGCTAGTTAGTATCAAGCGGCGCTTCAAAGCCCGCGCGTAACTGTATAAGTAGACTAGTGTGAAGACCAAGAACGGCATCTTGGTCTTCTTCCAATACCACCATCATCTACTCGTCTTTACTAAGAGGATCCCCCTCTTAAGTGAGTGTCCGGCATATCCCTTTAGACCAGGGATCCCCGTGACTTGTCCGTTGACTGTCCCTTCGTGGATCAGTGGAATATCCCGCCGACATCGCAGCGTACCAAGTCTTTCTATATCGCAACGACCGAGTAGCGTCCCCCTACCACACCTTCTACATCATTGATAGCACTACGTGGGCCAACGCTCAGTACATCGACCACATCCCAGCAGGGGTACCACAGCTCGAAGACCTTCACGCATACTTTGGGCGAGACGAAAGCCTTCAACCCCATCCCGCCTTCTACGCAAGTACCTTCGCCAACCGCAACTACCGACTTGTACGGATCGCCACTAGACAAGAAGCCTAAGTCAGGGCAAACGTCTGTGGTAGATGTTACAGGGTGACCATCGCATTCGCCCCTACAGAGTTCACCGAAGAAGAGAAGCGCCGCGTCGTTGCGGAATTCTACAACGAATGGGAGGAGGCTAGACTACGCTCCACCTCTACAAACCTAGCCATCGAAGCCCAGCAGCCCACCGGCAGCACAACGATCCTGGAAGAGTACTTCCGACTTCGCCAAAGTATTCAGCGAAGAAGAATCTCACCGCTTCCCAGTTTCGCGACCTTGGGATCACGCCATCGAGTTCAAAGAAGGAACACCAGATGCCATCGACTGCAAGATCTACCCCATGACACGCAGCGAAGACATCGCCCTGAAAGAATTCCTCGATGAACAACTCAAGAAGGGGTATATCCGACCTTCGAAATCCCCCTATGCATCCCCCTTCTTCTTTGTCAAAAAGAAAGACGGGAAGCTACGACCCGTCCAAGACTACCGGAGAATTAACTCCTTCACTGTACGTAACCAATACCCCCTTCCACTCATCCAAGAACTTATCACGGACCTGGGAAACGCGGACACCTACACCAAACTCAACGTCCGCTGGGGGTATACAAACGTACGCATACGCGACGGCGATGAAGGGAAAGCTGTGTTTCAAAAACACGCCACGGATTCTTTGAACCGCTCGTCATGTACTTCGGCATGACCAACGGCGCCAGCCACCTTCCAAGAGATGATGGACTATACCTTCAGACCCGCCATCCTCAAACACGAAAAGCTTGGCACCACGATCCGAGTCTACATTGACGACATCGCAATCGCCTCCCGGAACGGACGCGCAGGCCACATTGCAGCTGTGCGTGACGTTCTCCAGATCGCGAAGGACAATGACTTGTACTTCAAACCAGCAGAAATGTGTCTTCAATGCGCCCTCCATCGATTACCTGGGGGTAATCCTTGAAAAGGGGGTGACTCGCATGGACCCTGTCCAAAGTCGCCGGCATCCTGCAACTGGCCAACGCCGACCACGGTCAAACAGGTCCGATCTTCCTTGGCTTCTGCAACTTTTACCGCCTCTTCATCAAAGGTTCGCCACACACGCACGACCACTGAACCGACTAACAAGGAAAGACATGGAACTGGCAGTGGGGACAAGCAGAAGAAGACGCCTTCACCAAGCTCAAGACCTGGTCACCAGTGAACCGGTACTGGCACACCCAGACCTCACGGAACAATTCGAGTTGGAAGTGGATTGCATCAGGCTTCGCGGTGGGTGCCGTACTCCTACAACGAAAAAAGACGGAAAACGACACCCCATAGGCTACTACTTGGCGGACACTCAACGAAGCAGAGCGAAACTACGACATCTACGAACTCAAGCTACTAGCCATCGTCAAAGCCCTTCTGCCATTGGCGACCCCCTACTCGCACGTTCGCCCACACAAAACCAAAGTGTTCTCTGACCACCTCAACTTGCAATACTGGCGGTCCCCACAACGAATAAGCAGACGCATCGCAAGGGAAGTACTGGAACTCTCCGAGTATGACTTCGAGATTCACCACATCAAAGGCACAGCAAACAGAAGGGCCGACGCGCTGTCCTTGAAGGCCGGGACTATGACCAAGGAGACAACGACAACAAGGACGTAGTAGTCCTCCCGACGCGCTCTTTGTACAAGCCACGAACGTCGAAGCAATCATGCCAACGACCCTGACAATACAATCCGAAGAAATGGAAAGGCCAGACACCGCGTACCATCAGGACGAAGACTACCTCCGCCCCTGGATAGATGCCCACCGACTAAAGAAGATCGAAGGCACCTGGTACAAGGATGGAAGGAGGGTGGTGACGGGCAGACTGCACGACAAGAGAAGTATCATCTCCGCCCATCATACACCACCAGTTTACGGACACCCGGGCATTAACAAGACCTCGCAATTAGTCAAACGCTCCTACTGGTGCCAAACCTCGTCCAAGACGTACTGGACTACGTGAAAGGATGCGCAGAGTGTCAGAGACACAAGGCGAACAACCGACCAACCCAAGCACCACTGTCCCCGATCTATCCAAACCCTGAAGCGCTCCCCTTTCGAAACCATTGCCTCGACTTCATCACCAAAACTACCTCGATCACAGGGGTTCGACTCAATCCTTACCATCACAGACCACGACTGCACGAAGGCGGCCGTCTTCATCCCCTGCCAGGAAGAGATCACTGCGGAAGGAACCGCTGCCCTATACGCTAAGCACGTCTTCTTACGGTTCGGACTCCCCTCCAAGGTGATCAGCGACAGAGACCCACGTTTCGCGTCCAAATTCACGCACGAACTTTGCAAGATACTAGGCATCTCACAGAACGTCTCCACTGCCTACCACCCTCGCACAGATGGGCAGTCTGAGCGAACCAACCAGTGGCTAGAACAGTACCTCCGCTTCTGGACCAACGAGCGACAAGATAACTGGGCGGCCTACCTCCCTATAGCGGAATTCACACACAATAACTGGCCCCACGAGACCACAAGGAAGTCCCCTTTCTACCTCCTAAGGGGTACAACCCGCGCGCTGATTGGCTCGATAGGCCATCACCCATCCCCCAGGTGGCACTGAGAATAGATCAATTCCAGGAAGCCAGGACACAGGCCAAAACGCTCCTTATCAAGGCACAAAAGTCATGGGTCAAACACAAAGATACGCCCAGATACAAGGAAGGCGACCTCGTGTGGCTGGAAGGATGCCACCTACGGACCAACCAACCAACCATGAAGCTTGCGCCCAAGAGACACGGTCCTTTCCGAGTCATAGAGGTGATGTCCCCAGTCAACTACCGCCTCGAACTTCCCACACAGTGGAGCATCCATCTGGTGTTCCATACCGATCTTCTCACCAGATATCATGAGACCACGACACACGGACCTAACTATCAGCGCCCACCCCCAGATTTGGTAGATGGTGAAGAAGAATACGAGGTAGAAAAGATTCTAGACTCGCGAAGATTCGCGGAAGAACTCGGAAACTCCAATACCTTGTGAAATGGAAGGGATACCCCGACTCGGAGAATCAGTGGTCGACCGGAGCGAAGTGTTTGCCGACCAGGCCATCAGGGACTTCAGGGCGCTGAACCCCACAAGGGAAACACATATAAAGGAGGTCCACTATGAGCTAAGTCCCCCAGCAATCTCTGCTACACTCTCCCATCCTGTCTACCTCCGCTCAATGTCTTCTTGCTCACTCCCGTCTCACTCCACCATCATCGCCGTCACCGAGGGCCCTTGCCACAACCCATGGGCCCGCCACCCATGAGGACGCATCGCCGTCCTCCGAGCCTTCCCAGACCCTACCATCGGAGGAACAGCCGACTCCCCCGGTGCGCAACCTCTTACCAGTGAGGCGGTCACCGAAGAAGACGAGCACACCCTACTCGAGGGCCCGGCCACAGATAGCCGCCTTCAACACCTTGACGGACACGGTGACAATGAACCTGTCCAGGTACCACACCGAATTCGGGCCCGCCCGTGGGCCATGGAAGGACGGTGGCGAGGGACTGGAAGGACGAGCAACTACGGAGGGCACAGATGAAGCTGGTGGAGTTGCGATATCGGCGAAAGCTGACGAGAACTGGGGGCTGGACGACGCCCCCAACGACTACCCAGCTACGCACCCCACATTCTATCCACCACAGACACTGACGACCCCCGGGAGACTCCTACACCCTCAACACCAATGGATCCCCCATGTACAAGCGGGACCTCGGAGTGCTCGGCGGTCCCACTCACCAACCCCTCGCCGTCATCAACACACGCGTCCCCGCTGGCTTCAAGGCCAACAAGGGGGCAGATTACATACCGTTCCGATCGTCTCCCCCAACGGGGTGAGCGCGAGGCCCCGCTACCACCAAGTCATCATGGGGCCCGACCCAATGATCATTGGTATCATTGACGAGTCGGACAAGGTCTACGCTCGCCCCCTCTACGCTGCCCCCCGTAAACTACGGTGGGAAGCCCATGTACCCAGCGACGGACATGGTCCTCTTCAGCGAGGCCTTCGAGGATCGGGCGCGCGTCGATCGCTGCCTCGAGTCCATGCACGACCTCTCCCTCACCGCAGAGGTCTATCGCTACCGCCACGCCAAGCGGAGGAGGAGCGCATCAACCAGAGGATCGACGACCTCATCGCGGCGCTGGGGGAGATCTCGGGCAAGGGTGACAGGAAGTCGGCGCTGGCTGGAGATGGCCAACGCCATGGAGCGTATCGAGGACGAGGCGGGTACCATGGTGGACTACGAGCTGACGAAGAAGAAGAAGACACGCAGGGCAGGAAGATTGGGGAGCAACCGCCGCGCACGCGGATCAGGTATGAGGAGGAAGGCTTTGGAGCGTCGGGGCGTCGCACCTGAAAAGGGGGTGATGTGTGTGATCGGACTCATCGGTACGGACTACAGGCTCATGGGTTCTGACTACCCTAGTATTAGTCAGGGACAGTCGTCTCAGTCAGCCTATCAGCTGTGTATCACATGTACTTGCTATCGGACTTGACTCATACCTAGGACAGTTGTAGTAGGGTTCGAGCTACTATCGCTACTGGGTACCTTACATTCAGGAGGAGCTTCAAAGCTCCTCGTCAACTGTATATCTAGCTGGCTGTACGAAGACCAAGCTCCTTAGCTTGGTCTTCTTGAATCACCATCGCACTTCTCCAATCTCTTCCTTTGTCTTATTCTCTTCATCTGTTTGCTAGTACGTCTGTCCTTTGTAAGGCAGATCGTCCGACGACTTGCACGCCTGGTGGACGTCGCCCCAGTGCCTGGAACGATCACGCTCCCATTTAGGACGTGTATCTATATTCGCTAAGTCGCCCCCATTACAAAGCCACTGTCATCGCTCAAGTCGAGCATCGTTAGGGCGAACCTAACGCAACAACGGACTTCCAAACCAGTTAGTAATTAATGCCATCCGCTTCCAACACCCTGTTATGTGGGAGGATTGGAAGCGAGCTGCTCGATACAGCAGGCTGAATACTTGGTACTGAAGGACCGACTCGGC